>CAUYPK010106154.1:0-13808 GCA_963574355.1 Loris lydekkerianus
TTTTTTATGGAGTTTGCAAATGTTGATGCAAATTGTCTCCCATTTTTTCAATCCTTCATGTAATTGTAGGTCCTGAAAGACTCACTGTACTAAATAAATCAGCCTTCTCTGGACACATCTCTTTGGCAACAGAAAGAAGGCTTTCTGAGAGGAGGAGTTGAGAGACAGAGAGAAGGAGAGGGGTTGGAGAGTGTGGTGCACATTCCACACATGCTCACTACGGGCTCAGGATGAGTTGGCTGCTAAGCAGGACAGGCAGTGTAGGCTTAAACACCCGGCAGGCTGGATAAATGTCCTCAGCGGGCCGCATGTGGCCCGTGGGCCGTAGTTTGAGGACCCCTGAGCTTTGCCCCCACCTGGGAGCCCTGTGTGTCCTGGTTCCCTGTGTAGGATTAGGCATGGGTTCAGGGAGAGTCACCTCCTTAGCAGGCATAAGCTGCGCCCTCATATACGGCCTGGTCCCCTGTAAGGAAAACTGGAGACAGGCTGAGTCACCAGTCTACATTGGTCAGAGGGACAGACCAGGGCAGAGGGAGCCTGGGCAGGGTGCTGGTTCCCTCGTGCAGGTGACCCAGAGTGGACATTCTGTTCATACTTAGAGTCCGTGCTGCTCTTCACGAGGTCCCAGCTCTGCCAGCTCTGTGGGTGCCCTGCCCAGCTGAGAGCAGGGAAGGATGATAGGCTGCAGGTGCCCAGTCCAGGGTCTCAGCAGTATTTCAGAGGCTGTGTCCAGTCATCTCATAGGACATAATCTGAGAAGGGGTAGCTTGTGAGGGAGCTGCAGCAGAGTGGTGAGGGATGGACAGAGGTAGGGCCAGACCCACAGAGAGGATCTGGAGAGAGATGCAGGTGGCTGGACCGGGGCCAGGGACACCTGATGTTAAAAAAATAGGACAGAGAAGGAGCCTTGGAGATAAGAGATGCTGGGTGTAGGGTGGCCAGGGCAGAGGGACCTCTGTGCCTGGTGCTAGGTGGCCTGGTTGTGCTCCATCCCTGAGTGGCGTCCTAGCTGTAACTTTTCTGCCCAGGTGCTTCCAGAACATGCCAGGTACCTGCTCTGCCCCCATCAGTGTCACTGCTCTGCACACCATAAGTGTTGCTTTCATCACCACCATCATCCTCCTGCTAGTGCTCCTGTCTCCCCAGCTGGGAAGGGGCGGAACAGAAGGGCAGAGCACTGGTGTGGGGTGGGGGCAGGGGGTTCTCCCTCTGGTGCCCATGCTCTTGAGCCAGACTTTGCTTTGATTGGGCAAGACCTGTCACTTGCTTCTAAGTAATGCAGTTGGGAAGAAGTAACAGATGTTACTTCTGTGATCATGTTATGTTATAGAAGATTCAGTCCTGATAGCCAACCCTCCCTAGGGAATCTCTGTCCTTGAGGATGAGGACATGGTGGGGAACCCATGTGGTCAGGACCTGCAGGTGGCCTTTGGAGGGTAGAGGGTGGTTTCCATCCTCCAGCCAGTAATAGCAGAAGGTTTCAGGTCCATAGCTGCAAGGAATGGATTCTGCCACTTGAGCTCAAAGGGCTTCACCTTTCATCTTACCTCCATGGTAGCCCTGCCAAGGCCCTGGCCAAGCCTCACCCAGATTCCTAACCCACAGAAACTGTGAGATAAGAAATGTGTGCTGTGGGCGGCACCTGTAGCTCAGTGGGTAGGGCGATGGCCACATACACCGAGGCTGGTAGGTTCGAACCCCGTGGTCCAGCTAAAATCAACAATGACAACTGCAACAAATAGCCAGGCATTGTGGTCGGTGCCTATAGTCCCAGCTATTTGGAAGGCTGAGGCAAGAGAATCAATTAAGTCCAAGAGTTTGAGGTGGCTGTGAGCTGTGATGCCACAGCACTCTACTGAGAGTGACATAGTGAGAGTCTGCCTCCAAAAATTAAAAAATAAAAAATAAAATAAAATAAATTCTCTCTTTAAAAAAAAAAAGTGTGTTGTTTTAAGCTGTTACATTTGAGGTACTTTGTGACACGGCAGTGGAAACTAATACAGAGAGGAACCTTTTTTTTGAGACAGAGTCTTATTCTGTTGCTCTGGGTAAAGTGTCATCATAGCTCATAGCAACCTCAAACTTCTGGATTCGAATGATCCTCTTGCTCAACCTCTCAGGTAGCTGGGACTACAGGTACCCACCACAATGCCGGGCTAGTTTTTCTGTTTTTTGGTAGATGGGGGTCTTGCTCTTGCTCAGTGTTGGGTAACCAGCCCCAAACTTCACAGTGGTTCTTTCCCAGTGCTTGGCAGAGACAGGAGAATGAAGGAGAATGAAAAGACAGACATAGATTTAAAGTTTTTTGTTTTTTTTTTTAGACAGAAGCTAAAGCTGTTGCCCTGGGTAGAGTTCTGTGGCATTACAACTCACAGCAACCTCTAACTCCTGGGCTTCAGCGATTTTCCTGCCTCTGCCTCCCAAGTAGCTGGGACTACAGGTGCCTGCCACAACGCCTGGCTATTTTTTGGTTGCAGCCGTTATTGTTGTTTGGTGGGCCGGGGCTGGATTCGAACCTGCCAGCTCAGGTGTATGTGGGTGGCGCCTTAGCAGCTTGAGCCACAGGCACCGAGCCCAGATTTAAAGTTTTAAGAACAGCATGGTCCAAGGGATCTTTGCTCCTTATTGTGAGGCTTCAGCAAAGACCAAGACTCCAGGGTATGTTTATTTCCATATATCTGGAGGAGGAAGGCCAAAATCTTTACATCATAATTCTTGCTGGGCTTGCATTCCCCATTAAACTATGTTTTAAACTAGCTACGTTAATTAGACTGATTTACCTTTTACCGTTATTGCTCTAAGTTACGTATGATCTTAACACAAACAGAACATGGGACAGGAAACACAGTCCAGGAGGAGGATGTCAGAGAAGACCCCAATTAGTCCCCCCCCCAAAAAAAAATCCCAGGAGTGGCAATTAACGCTCAAGAAGCCTTGTGCTCAGATGGACTGACGCTTCTGACCACACCACGGTGACAGAAGAAAGGACATATTTTTCTCCTTATCTAGTCTGGAGCAACTGCTGGTCTCTTTAACAAGGTTTAATATTCTGCATTCCCTAACTCCCCCAAATCACTCACTCTCCTGAGGCAAACCTGGCCTGCTCAGTGACCTGGCAGTGGAGTCACCCTGGGGAGGGGTGAAGTTTCAGCAAGATAGTTTCTAGAGCAGTGGTACTCAACCTTCTAATGTCGTGGCCGTTTAATACAGTTCCTGTGGGTCGCGACCCACAGGTTGAGAACCTCTGCTCTAAAATCTTAAAGGGGCTAGGCCTTTGGCAGTGCGTTTTGCATCAGGCTTTGGGTTTCTCTGATCCACTTCTCTCCTATCTCTGTTCCCTTTTCCCCATCATCTGCAATCATTTTCTTTTCTTTCTTTCTTTCTTTTTTTTTTTTTTTTCATAGAGACAGAGTCTCACTGTTTTGCCCTCAGTAGAGTGCAGTAGCATCACAGCTCACAGCAAGTTCCACCTCAGGATCCTTCTTTGCTTTAGGGGAAGTACTCCCCAAACCAAGTCAGTGAAGCTTCTTCTAGTGTCCCAAGCCCATTTCCTCCTCAGGGCTCCTGCGCTCCTAAGTCCCTTCCCATGGACCTCCCAGCTTCTCCCCTCACAGCAGTGAGTGCTGCTTCCCTCCTTGAAACAGGGCAAAAGCGTCCCTGCTCTCTTCTTTGGGGACTGAGTCATGCAGGAAGTGGGTGCTCAGTGTTGGATGAATGATCCCTACAAACCTTCCCTTCCCAGCCCCCTAAGTACAGATGCCTGGGATCTCCCAATATTCCTTGAGACACACTTTAGAATTCACAGGACCACCAGGGCGGGTGAAAGCTGGCTTTTCTTTGTCCTCTTCAGCCACAATCTGTGACTATACTCACTCTTTCAATGCCGGTGCTGAGACCCCCTAGGAGCAGTCAGCGGGGCAAAGCTCTTTTCTTTGAGTCTGTTCAAACTGCAGCAATCCACGACCAAGTAAATTTCACCCAATTCTCCTCCTTACTAATGGGCAAGTGCCTGGATGACTCAGAAATAAAGAATTTGAGCAGTTCCTCTTTAAATAACTTATTAATTGCTACTTTCTGGATGACTCCCTGACAATGCACCTTGCCAGAGCCCACCTTCTGTCCACAGAGGGTGGAATTTCTCCTCGTGGATTTGGACCTTCCTTCTCGGCCTCTCTTCGCCTTTCCATGCACACTCTTCTGATTGAAGTGGTTTGACAAAAATATTAATACTTTGCAGGGCAACTCCCCTTACCCTTCATGGTCTTTGAAATCAAATGAGTTGCCAGGTGTGGTAGCTTACTCCCTAGCATTCTGTAAGGCCAAGCAGATGAATCACTTGAGCTCAGGAGTTGGAGACCAGCCTGAGCAAGAGTAAGACCCTGTCTCTAAAAATAGCTGCATGTTGTGATGGGCACCTGTAGTCCCAGCTACTCCGGAGACTGAGGCAAGAGGATTGCTTGAGCCCAAGAGTTTGAGGTTGCTGTGAGCTATCACACTACAGCACTCAACTGGGGAATGACAATGTGAGACTCTGTCTCAAAAAAAAGAAAAGAAAAGAAAGAAATCAAATGAGTTGGTCCAAATTCTATGTCAGGTTTGAGTAAATCTCTATCAGATTTTTAATATAATTGCATTGATTTATGGATTAGTCATGTGGACAATTGGTATTGTCAATCTCAATCTGCATTTATTTACTTATTTATTTGTGAGACAGTCTCAAGCTGTCACCCTGAGTAGAGTGCTGTGGCATCATAACTCACAGCATCCTCCAATTCTTGGGCTCAAGTGATCCTCTTGCCTCGTTTTTTCTATTTTTTTTTTATTTTGAGACGGAGCCTCAAGCTGTCACCCTGGGTAGAGTGCGGTGGCATCACAGCTCACAGCAACCTCCAACTCCTGGGCTCAAGTGATTCTCCGCCTCTGCCTCCCAAGTAGCTGGGATTACAGGTATCCACCACAACACCTGGCTATTTTTTGGTTGCAGCCATCATTGTTGTGTGGCAGGCCCGGGCTGGATTTGAACCGGCCAGCTCAGGTGTATGTGACTGGTGCCTTAGCTGCTTGAGCCACAGGCGCCAAGCCGTTTTTTCTATTTTTAATGGAGACAGGGTCTCACTCTTGTTCAGGCTGGTCTCGAACTCCTAAGCTCAAGCAATCCACCCACCTCAGCCTCTCAGAGTGCTAGGATTCACCCATGAGCCACATCGTCCGGCCCTCAATCTGCATTTAAAATTAAATCAGAAAGTGCCACCCAGGGCTGGGCACACCGTGGAAGCTTGGTGTCCTTCCTAACCTGGCACCAAATGGCAGTCAGGCCCTGGGTCCCCAGAGCAACCTTCTCTACCCCAACATCTTGCCAAAAGCATCTTTTTATTTATTTATTTATTTATTTATTTATAATTTTTTTTAATTTTTAATTTCAATTAGCTTGTACATTTTTCTTTGTTTGAAGTACTCTTTTTTGGTGTCCATTTTCTTCTTTCTCTGGAGATGCTGTGCTGTTTTTGATGTTAAGTAGAGACGGGGTCTTACTCTGGCTCAATGTTGGTCATACTGGTCTTGAACCTCTGAGCTCAGGCAATCCACCCGCCTTGGCCTCCCACAGCGCTGGGACTACAGGCGTGAGCCACCACCCCCGGCCCTAAAAGCATCTTTTGACTGCCAGGTATCTATTATCAGTCATGTGCCTAGCCTGGGGCTGGGTGTCCCTTAGGATGCAGGGATGGTCCAGGCTGGAACAAGCCCTCTGGCTGTTCAGAGTCCTGTGCTATGGGGACCCCTGTAAGGATGTGGACCCTTGTTCTTTCATGCCCTGGGACAGAGTTCAGAGGTCGGAGTTGCAGCAGAAACTGGGAACCTACACCTGAGAGAAGCACACACCCTGAGGTCACTCTTCTGCTGCGAGTTTCACCCTGTGACCTGTGGCAGAGTAGATGTCATTGTTCAGGCATCTGGAGAGTGAAGGGTGGGTCCCAGTTTCCTTCAGCCAATGGTTCATGGGCCACACTGATAATACCTAGAGCGGGGAGGTTAACCCAGCTCAGTGGCACCAGGCCAGTGACCTTGGGGCTCAGCTGGCTCCTCATCCCTCCCCTGGCTCCACAGCCCCTGCATATAGAGACAGGACTCTGCAGAATATACTGGAACTGAGAAAAAATACACAGTCACCACACCTGCTTCCTTTGTGTTTACAAGGTTAATATTCCTTCATCTCTAGATTTTTGCATTAACTTGATATTTTAAATAATAAATAGAAATTAGGTCATCTTGATAATTGAGGTGTGGGTTCCCTTTTCGTCTTGTGCGAGAGGGCCCTGCCCCCCAACCTCAGCCTGGTCCAGGTCTCCCGCCCTGTTCACAACAAGTGAGTCACACTTTGCTCTCCTGCACATGCAGGCAGGTTACATGGGCTGCCCACCCCGCCACGCAGAGCTGTGCCTCCTGGACTTCATTGGGTCTTGGCAGCTGGACCAGGCCAGGGCCAGGCCTCGGTGTCTCCAAGGAAGATAGGAGGCTTGTGCTGAGCAGCAGAACGAAACATCTTCTTCCAAGAAAGGCAGAGTGCCTGTCCCCCTGTCTAGGTGACACACACAGACCAGCAAAGGCAGTGGGATCACTAGATGTAAATTAAAAAATAATTACAATAAATTTAGAATGAATTATTGTTATTATTATTATTTTAGAGTATCATGGTGTCCCAGCTCACAGCAACCTCAAATTCCTGGGCTCAAGCAATCCTCTTGCCTCAGTCCCCTGAGTACCTGGGACTACAGGCGCCTGCCACAATGCCTGGCTAGATTTTCTATTTTTAGTTGAGATGGGGTCTCTCTCTTGCTCAGGCTGGTCTTGAACTCTTGAGCTCAGGCAATCTACCTGCCTCAGCCTCCCAGAGTGCTGGGATTATAGGAGTGAGCCACCATGCCCTGCCAAAATGGTTTTTAATTGATTACTGAGATTAGTATTGGAATTAGTTTGAAAGTAATCCAGTAAAATGAAATGCTGAGAAACTTACATAATTATTTATTGCTCTGTAAATATATCATAAATTACAAATATTCAAACAAACACTTTTAATGTCTTTTTTTTTTGTGGTGAACCTTCACATCTGGCTAAGGTCACACCAATTTCCTTGCAATGAACAAAACTCTGCTAAGCCTTTCAGGAGAGGAACTGATTCAGACCTGACCCAAATTTACAAAGTCATGTGGCCAGCAGCCCTGTTTGGAGGGGAAAGACCCCACAATAATTACAGAGAAAGCAGAGTCCCACAGTGGATAAGACCCACACGTGTATAGTCAGGGAGTCCTGGGGGCAGCCCATCCCTACACCCTTCCTGACTGCATCCCTGAGAGAGGGAGCGCCAGGAGGCCACAGCTGACAGCCAGGATGGGGCCATTGCAAGGAAGGAGCCCAGGCAGGGGCCAGGTCCAGGTCTGTGTCCAGGATAGGGGCGAGGGAAGAGGAGCAGCCCTAGGAGGCCCAGCTCAGTCCCACTGGGTTAGGAGGGCCCAGCCCAGGGCAGGAGGGCAGGGGCAGAGACAGACCCCAGGGCCAGGGCAACAGGGTTCAGATCTGGGGTTCAGCTATGTCTGCCCTGTGTTAGGCACTGGTTCCTGGCTCTGTGGCATGTGGCTTATTTGCTAAATGACAGCAGGTGGCTCCCCCTCAGGATGTCCTGTGGGACTTCAGGAGCTATATATTGTATGTGACTATGAATGGGCCCCATAGGCAGCTCTTCTAGGCAGAAAGTGTGCACTGCTGCCCTGGCCAGACCACACACCCCTAGGAACACAGAGTAACAAAAGAAACCTTCTCGGGGTACCCGACACATGAGAGGCCCATCTTAGCTCTACCCTGAATCAGAAGACTGTGACCTTTTAAGGCTGGGCGCAGTGGCTCACACCTGTAATCCTAGCACTCCAGGAGGCAGAGGCAGGTGGATCGCTTCAGCTCATGAGTTTGAGACCAGCCTGAGCAAAAGTGAGACCCCCATTTCTACTTACAAATAAAACCCCAAAACAAACAAACAAAAAACCCCCAGAAAACCTGAGGCAAGAGAATCGCTTGAGCCCCCCGAGTCGGAGGTTGCTGTGAGCTATGATGCCACAGCACTCTAACCAGGGTGACAGCTTGAGACTCTGTCTCAAAAAAAAAAAAAAAGACTGTGACCTTTCCCGTGGAGTGGGGTGGGGTGAAAAGGACATGCTTGAATCTGTTCCTTTCGTTTTATTTTCTGGGCTTTGACAACAGCCCTGTCTCCATTCATTGGTATCAAGCGACCCCAAATCCAGTCATTCTGGGCAAAGGGGCCAATCTGGGAGCAGACCCAGGTGCTCCCCCTGGTGAGAGAGCCCCAAGTCAGCTGTGTCCTAGGCAGGCTCCTGGCACACCTGCCACCACCCTGTGGATCTGTGCCCCTGTGCCCCTGTCACCCTTGGCCTCATCTCAGTGCTTCACTCAAGACCTAGGTGAAGGGGTTCTATAAGTGGACTGGACACAGCCTTGGCAACGCTGCTGAGCCCCGGGGCTGGGCCTGTGGTCTTTCCCAGCTCTAGGTGGGCAGGGCTATGAAACACACATGTCAGCTACTTTCTAAACAAGGCACTGTGCTGTTTTCTGTTAGTGGGTAGAAGAGTCCGACAAGGAAACTCGTTTAGAAGATGACACCCACGGTAGTGACAGAGCTGGGCCCTCCCTTGGAGCACCATGGACCCCAGACCCGAGCAGAATATTCACAGTGGCCCAGGGTGACCCAGGCTGAGCCAACCAGCACCCTGCCCAGGGTCCTTCTACTCTGGTCTGTCCCTCTGACCTGTCTGGACTCCTGCTGGGCACCTACCTGGTCTCCAGTTTTCCTTACAGGAACCAAGGCAGGTCCTTGGCACATCTATCACCTGCTAAGGAGGGAATCTTCAGGAACATACCCCAACCCCAGCATGTGAACCACGTTCCTTCCTTACTCTCAGACTCATCCTTACTCTGGTGGAAACTCCAGCAGAATGTAGGAATATTCACATTTTCACTCAACATTCCAAAGGCAGCAGTGGGGTGTGTGTGGGGCTATCAGTCCCAGCAAAGGGCAGGATTTTCTTTTCTTTCTTTCTTTCTTTTTGGTTGCAGTTGTCATTGTTGTTTAGCAGGCCTGGGCCAGGCTTGAACCCGTCAGCCCCGGCACCCTAACTGCTGAGTTATAGGCACTGAGCCAAAGGAAGGATTCTATCCTCCTTCAGGACACAAGGAAGGGATATGCTGTCACCTCAGGAGTCACAGTCACTCGGAGGAGCCCAGTACTGATGTGGGGTCCAGTGTTCACCAGGAGGCTCTGTCACGGCCCCCACAGAATCCCCCCCTCCTCAGGCAGCATGTTGTCCAAGAGAGGCCAGGTGTGTCTGGAGACACACCAGGAGAGTCAGATTCTAATGGACAGGGGACATCTGTGCAGACGAGGGGCACATATGGGAAAGGGGGGCACAGCAGTCCTTGGGGGACCTTTCCCTGCACTTCCAGGCTATGGTGCTTCTGAAAGCTGCTGTATCCAGGGCCTGGAGTGAAATCACTACCCACTCCTGTCTGGGTCGCCTTGTGGTGGCACATGGAAGCCAAAAGCCCAGACGGTGGATGCCCCTGCTCCCCCACCCCAGGTAAGGGTGGAGTTCTGGCCTCCCTCTTAGCTGGTGGGGAGACCCACCTACCCTCTCTTCTTATTTCCTGGAGCCTGTGTCCATATGAGGCTGGTACCATGTATGTCAGAGAATTTAACTCTGGGCAGTGTCTGGCCCAGGTAGCTTTAAACATTTTAGTCCAAGATCATCTCTATCATTAAATGAGAAGGGTTACAAGGGGGCTGGGCTCAGTAACCGACACCCATAATCCAAGCACTCTGGGAGGTTGAGGCAGGTGAATCACTTGAGTTCAGGAGTTTGAGACCAGCCGGAGCAAGAGCGAGACTCTGTCTCTACAACAAATAGAAAAAATAAACTGGGCGTCATCTAGTCGCCTGTGGTCCCAGTTACTCAGGAGGCTGACGCAAGAGGATCTCTTGAGCCCAAGAGTTTGAGGTTGCTATGAGCTATGACACCATAGCAGTCTACCCAGGGTGACTATCTCAAAGAAAAAAAAAAAGGGTTACAGATGTGACATTCTGGTAGGGGTCTTGCCTCCCTGGTGTGTGTGGCAGTAGAGAGAAACAGGGACATACCTGCCAGTGACTCACTCACAGGGCACCTGAGCTACAGGTGAGGCCACTGTGCTGCTGTGGAGAGTGAAGACCAGGTGTCGGTGAGGGCAGCTGCTCACTCACACTGCTCCTTCTGCCCCTCTCCCCAGGCCCAGCCAAGTCTCCTGCCCCCAGCACGCCCCAGGGTCCAGAGAGAG
The DNA here is from genome assembly GCA_963574355.1 of Loris lydekkerianus. Lineage (NCBI taxonomy): Eukaryota > Metazoa > Chordata > Mammalia > Primates > Lorisidae > Loris > Loris lydekkerianus. The sequence continues at coordinate 10,375 of CAUYPK010106154.1, forward strand.
CCCTGGCTGGAGAGGGAGCTCATGCAGAGACCAGCCTGGCCCCTGAGGGGTCTGTGGGCAGAGCCCCCTGTGGACTCACTATGTGCCTTCTCTCTCCTTTCAGCCTTGTCTCAGGATGTCCCCCAGGGCATTTGTGACCAGGGCCAAGTAGGTTGTTTTGGGGTAAAAATGTAACCCAAGAACAGGTTTCTGGAAAGACCCCTCTGGCAAACAGGTTCTATGTGTAGGAACAGGAATACGGGCAGGAGGTGGCTGGGGGCAGGGATGGGAGTGGACAGCCCAGCATTCCTGGGCCCTGGCTGCTGCTGGTCCCAGGTCCAGGGTCAGGTCTTTTTCAGAGGTGGGTCTGAGGTCAAGCCATCCACAGCCCATGGAGTCCTGATTGGGGGGGGGGGGGAGGACAGTAGAGGTTGAAGGGCACCCTGAGGTGAACCCTCAGCTGCCCCTGCCCCACCTGAAGCTGGCCGGAACCTGGAAGAGAGTGTCCTTAACTGTGACCATGATGAAGGTGGCATGCATGACCTGAGTTTGGGAAAGGGTGTGGCACAGAACCACTCAGTCTGCAGCTTTTGGGTTACTTCATGATACACCTACCATATATAAGGCTCCAAGTACTAAGAGGGTGTTGGTGAAGATTACACCATCCCACCCTGTGCCACTCCCAGAAGCAGGAGGCATCAGACCCAGGAACTGTCACCGGACAGGGCGTGCAGTTCAGCCCAGCACCGAGGCCCAGGTACCTCAGGCCCCTCAAAGCATCTCTGCTTCTGAGCCTCCTCTGCCAGCTGTCTGGGGGGTTCCCTCCTCTTAGCTTTAAACCCATGGTGACCCTCTTCTCCTCCCAGCCCTCTCTTTGGGCCTAACTGATAGCTCTGGGGTCCCGCTGTGGTTTCCAGCCCTGGGCTTTCAGCCAGGGGCCCCAGTCCTGCCTACCTCCCAGGGCAGGTGTGGAGGGAGCCAGTACCTCCCTGGAGATGATGAGCTGCACCCCAGTGAGTGAAGATGGTTTCACGGGGAGTTCTCCCCATGTGTCTTTCAATGAACATATACCATTTGCTGCCAACTAGCCAGGTCTCCTGCCCTGGGCTGAGCCCTTTCCATACCCAATCCCATCCCACGTTGCCAAACACCAGCTGCAGGGAATGGTTCCCAGCACCACTTTGCTGTGTGGAGTCTTGTGTCCTTGTCCTGAGAACACGCAGGTGGGCGGTGGAGAGCCCAAGTTCACCCTGGGTCTTAAGTACAGCAGAGTTGTCACTAGGGTTTCCCCAGGACACACTAGGCAGAGCTCCATTAGGGGACACACAGGGATGAGACAGGGTGTCAGGCTGAGCTGGTTGGTATATTTCCTGCCCAGGAGTCCTGGGGTGGCCACCAGGCCTCAGAGATAGACTGAGAAACGTCAGGGCAGAGGGACCCCGGGACTTGATAGGACTTGAGGTGGGGAAAGGGCTGAGGGCTTGAGAAGGCCCAGAGTGAGGGACAGAGTCATGAGTCACCTGGGAGCTGGAGAAGGAGCTTCAGCAAGGTGGAGGTATTCTGGTCACATCCTGGCTCCTGAAGCAGCCAGGTCTGTGGTCACTAATGTCAGAGGTCAGACCCCAGGGCTTCACGTGGGGGTTGTCAGGGATGAAAACTGGAATTTCAACACAAGTTACAGCAAATCATTTGGAACTTCACTAACTAAAGACTTGCAGGCGGCCTGTATCTATTTAGGTGGAGCAGGGAGGGAGAAGTGGTAGGGGCGAAGGACGGGAGGAAAGATGGACGGTGAGGCTGGGCTGGGGACACTTCATCTGCACAGGGAGGCCCTGAGGTCCACAGTGTCCCTCTCAAGTGGACATCATCCCCACTGGCCAGGCGAGCCAGGCTCCCACTGCAGCAACACCTGCCCCATTGCTGGGCCAAGCTGACTGGCAGCTGGGGAGGGTCCTCTGCAAAGAGCTGCAAGGGCTGGAGCTGGGGGTGAGGGGGCAGCATGGGAGGTGATGAGGACAAGGACCAGGGCTAAGGGCCCAGTCAGCATCTGCCACACTGAGGAGGAAGGGACGGGACAGCCCAGTGCTCTGGGATATGACCTTCTAGTCTGGGCTCCATCAGGCCCTGACCAGGATCTCAGCCCATAGGCTCCTGGCCATGGGCACTGTTCCCTCCCAGGGGCAGGACTCAGCTATGCTGCTCATGGGTCATGCTGGCTCGGTGGTAGACACTGATGAGCCATGTGTCCCTATCTGTCCCCTGCTACATTTAGACTAGAGGGTGGCTAGGACAGAGCCTGTCCAGGGCAGTCAGTTGCACTGATCTGGGTCTCTCCAGCACATCCAGGACTCTGTCCCCTGCACAGGGACATAGGCACCTCTTTACAGTTCTATGAGGTCTCCAGAAGACCTGCCTTTTCCGTTTGGATTCCTGCAGCTCACTCCAATTTATCTCACCTTGGACCTGGAAATAAGTAACCTGACCTTTCCCTGCACGGTTTGTCCCTGTGTGTAGGACTGAGACACTGGGGCAGGGAGGGCCAAGTTCTGTGTGCTTCTCATGTCTGCATGTAGGGCCTAGAGTCTGAGGCTCAGCTCTGAGCTCCTGCAGAGGACACATTGGGCTGTGTGGGTTCTGGACCCCTCTGGGCTCTCCTGGAGCCCAGGACTTTGCCCACAGTGTGGGAAGGAGGTGTGTTTTTTTTACTTAAAAGCCATTAGGGGTGAACATGAGGACCTGGGATCCACATGCCTGGCTTTCCCCTGGGCTCTCAAACCAGTGGGATAATAGCCAGGGTGAGGCTGGTGTCACTGGGCACTCAGTCTATCGGGGGACTGTCCTCAGTGCTCCACAGACTGTCACATCTACTCACACAACATCAGCGAGAGGACTGGATCAAGGCAAGATGTCTCCTGAAACATTTCACCAACACAAGGACTCTAAAACTGACACAAATCGCAAAGGACACAAATACCTCTGAATACAAACCCACAGAAGGCAGAGGCCCCACACCCAAGGATAAGGACTCAGGGAAGGAGGGATCATATTCAAAGTGAAGGTGAGACAACTTGAAGGAACCATGTTAAAGGAACAACATGGGAAAATTCTCAGGGAAAATTTTCAGGGAACCTTCAATATTGAAAGGCCAGGGCGAGGCAAACAGAAGACTAGACGTCGGACTGAATTCCTGACATTGCGGGAGACTGACCGGGGTGTTCTCTAGAGGAGTTTCCTGTGGTCCCCTCATCAGTGCACATGGATGTGCGGCTTTGTGCCCGTTCAGCACAGTGACGATTCTTAAAGATCACAGAGGAATATAGGAACCTCTGAGCACGAGGGTGATGTGACACTTCTTGGCAGCTGCCAGGATGCTGGAAGACAGCAGGGCCCACATCCCCTTCTCAGGGAGCCCTGCGGGGCGACAAGTCCACAGCAGGCTCTGGAAGGGCAGGTGC
>CAUYPK010106155.1:0-26607 GCA_963574355.1 Loris lydekkerianus
TGAAACTGCCTCTACCTAGATACAGCCAATGTGGTACCATGCCACTGGCCCGACCCTGTCACTCACCTCTTCCCCCGCCTTCTTTCCCTGCCCCTTCTCCACAATAAAAAAATAAATAAATTCAAAAAAAAAAAAAAAAGATAATGTGCAGAAGAATGAAAACAAGAAATAATCAGTAAAAGTTATCCCTAGAGATTGGGGATGAAAATTAGAAAAAAATCCTGAGTAGTCCAGTTTCCATTGGAAATCCTTATGTATTACTTTTTTGCTATTATGCACATATAATCCAGATAAAATTTAAAAATAAAAATATATCTAAATTATTTTAGAACACTTCCACCCAGTTTTAAATGATTAAAGGAAAAATATACATTTTTTAAATTCTGAAAAGTATTTTTAAACCAACTATCACCTTCAACTAGAAAATATACACTATTTCAGCAAAACTAAGTAAAGTATTTTATTATTTGAGATTATTTCATTTTAAAAATCTTATCTGTGTATGAACAAAGAAGACTGTGATGGCTGTCAAGGATTTGTGATGATTTACAGGATCTCTAATCTGTGAATTAAAAAAGGTTTGTGAGATAAATGACTTAATGTAGTCTAACAGTTCAAAAATTCACTCCTTTAAAATCTGCTAAATTTGAAATTGAGCAGATACAAGCACTTTCCACATGGGACATACACCTGTTACTCGGTCTTTGGATCAGCAATACACTACAAGTCAATGGAGCAAATTTTGAAGTAAAAGGAATAAACAAATATTGTCTCGTAGCTCCCTTAGACAGTTAGCAAAGACAGCAATTGACCTGTGTTTTTGACATTATACTAAGTATTTTAGGCCAAGTATCAATCTAGCTGGATCTGTGTAAATGATTCTAAGAACATCCTAATTATGATGTTTTGTCAAATGTAATTCTTTAATGTTGGATGCAATGAGTATTATCAATTCATCTCTAATCTCTCCTGATTTCACCAATGGTTAAAAGGAATCTGGTATATGTATGTGTTGCACATTAAGAGGGAGTGTGTCTGTATACATACATATATATATATAAATTATTCTATTGTATATTTATTAAAGTCCTATCAATGTGCTGCAATTACATATATCAGATCCATATATGAAATGGTTATGAGAAATTACAAAGTAGATTCTAGGTACATAAAATTGCGTGTTCTCAGAACTGAGCTGTTCAGTGTAATTTTGTACAGTTTAAAGAATATTTAGAAGAATTATAATTGAATGGTATAGTTGAAGATACAGAAATATTTAAAAAGATGAATTTACCTCTTATAAAATGCAATCGTTTTGTATGAGATTACATAGTTCAGCTGATTTTATGATGTCAGTGGACCATTTCAAACACAAGGGATTTTCAAATATGTAGTCTTATTGTTTTTTTTTTTATTTTTTTATTTTTATTTTTTTTAAAGATAGAGTCTCACTTTATCACCCCTCAGTAGTGCGCTGTGGTGTCACACAGCTTGCAGCAACCTCCAACTCCCGGGCTCAGGTGATTCTCTTGCCTCAGCCTCCTAAGTAGCTGGGACTACAGGCGCCCACCACAATGCCCAGCTATTTTTTTATTGCAGTTTGGCTGGGACCGTGTTTGAACCCACCACCCTCAGTATATGGGGCCAGCACCCTACCCACTGAGCCACAGGTGCCGCCCAGTCTTACTGTTGTTATTACTATTTTTTAGGGAATCCAAACAGTGTTTTACAAATTGGAGGCATATTTTAGAATTAGAGTTCTAGGTCATTTTCTTTATTGATATATAATAATTGTATATTTGGGAGTATGTGATATTTATATACATGTGTATATATGTATATATATATATATGTGTGTGTGTGTATATATATACATATATATATATATATATATATATATATATATACATATATATATATATATGTTTATCAGGGTAATTAGAATATCCTTTACCACAAAGAAAAATGTGTTGGGAACATCATAATTCTCCTCTTCTAGCTATTGTGAAACATACAATAAATTACTGTTTACTATAGTTTCCTTAATATACTACCAAATACTTGAATTTATTCCTTCTAATTCTATTTTTGTACCCTTTTCCCAACTTCTTTTTATGCCCTCCTTCCCTCTTCCCTTTGATAACTACCATTTTACTCTCTACCTCCAGGAGATCCATTTTTACGGTTTCTGTGTATGTGAAAACAGGCAATATTTGTCTTTCTCTGCCGGGCTTACTTCATCAACATAGTGTCTTCCAGTTCTATCTATGTTGTTGCAAATAACATAATTTAATTGGTTGGCTGAATAGGTATGGCTGAATACAATCTCCCTGTGGATGTGCACCACATTTCCTTTGTCCATTCATCCTTGATGAGCACCTACCTTGCTTCCACATCTTGGCTACTGTGAATAGTGCTGCACTAAACACAAAGGTACAGATATCTCTTGAATATGTTGATTTCCTTTTATTATTATTATTATTTTGTTTGTTTTTGTAGAGACGGAGTCTCACTTTATCGCCCTTGGTAGAGTGCCGTGGAGTCGCACAGCTCACAGCAACCTCCAACTCCTGGGTTTAGGTGATTCTCTTGCCTCAGCCTCCTGAGTAGCTGGGACTACAGGTGCCCACCACAATGCCCAGCTAATTTTTTTTGTTGCAGTTTGACCGGGGCCAGGTTTGAACCTGCCACCCTTGGTATATGGGGCCTGTCCCCTACCCACTGAGCCACAGACGCTGCCCTTTTTTTTTTTTTTTTTTTGATATATACCCAACAGTGGGATTGCTGGATCCCATGGTAGTTCTACTTTTAGTTTTTTTGAGGAAACTCCAGGAATTCTAGTTTAGAAATAAAGACTCTTTTGTATTCATTGATATGGGCAATATAGCAAATAGAAAGCATTTCCAGTATATGATCACCACTTCCATTTTTCAGTAATCTGTCACCGGGGACCGGGGCATCTGAATCAGGAGTCAAGACAGGAGGTGTTATAAGCCTAGTTAACAGTCTGCAGTGTGCCAAGGACAGTGTTATGCATTTTGCTTGCTTTAGCCTATTTAAACCTCACCCACATCTCCTAAACTGGATATTGTTTGAATATTTCACACATCAGAAAAATAAATCACAGACCTATAAGTGACTTACCCAAAGCCATACACAACGATTAAGTGTCTCAAACAGGATTTGAACTGAAACCATCTAGCTGGAGTATATAGTCTCTCCTTCTTTTGCTATCTCTACCGCCAAATATACCAAAACCAGAATTTTCTTATTGAAAATCTTTTTTTCTTAATTTTTATTAAATCATAACTGTATATATTTAGGGTGTACAATGTGATGATTTGATATACTATGTAAAATGCTTAAATCAAACTAGGTAACATAACCATCACCTCACTTATTTTTGTGGTACAACATTTACAATATACTCTTAGTTTGAAATGCACCCTTGCATTGTGCACATTAGGTGAGACCCCACTAAATGCTCTTCCTATACTCACCCTCCCTCCTTCCCTCCTCTCTCCTTCCTCTGCCATCTTTCTTTTTTGACTACCTTTATATTTTGTCATTCGTATGAATGTGTAAGTGTTTATATGTTGTTTACATAATAGTATTGAGTACATTGGATGCTTTTTTCCCATTCTTTTTTTTTCTCTCCATTCTTGAGATGCTTTACTAAGAAGAATATGTTTGCCCTCCATCCAGGTAAACATAAAAGATGTAAAGTTTCTCTCTTTTTATGGCTGCATAATATTCCATGGTAGAGGAATATATATATTCCAAAATCTGTTTATCTATTCATGGGTAGATGGGCATTTAGGCTGTTTCCACATCTTGGCTATTGTGAATTGGGCTGCAATAAACATTCGAGTGCAAATGTCTTTGTTGTAAAATGATTTTTGTTCATCTGGGTAGATACCTAGTAACGATATTACAGGATCAAACAGTAGGTCCTTGGAACTTTTAGTTACTTGAGAATTCCCCAAACTCCTTTCCAAAAGGCTGTATTACTTTCCAGTGCCACCAGCAGTGTAGAAGTATTTATTCCTCTCCACATCCACACCAGCATCTGTAGTTTGGGAATTTTGTGATGTGGGCTAATCTTATTGAAGTTAGGTAATATCTCAAAGTGGTTTGAACTTGCGTCTCTCTGATGACTAAAGATGATGAGCATTGTTTCATGTGTTTGTAGGCCATGTGCCTGTCATCTTCAGAGACGTTTCTGTTCAAGTCTCTTGCCTACAAAGAAAAGGAGTTGTTTGTTCTTTTCTTATTGATTAGTGTAAGTTCTCTATGGATTCTTGTTATCAGACCTTTGTTGGAAACATAACGTGCAAAGATCTTCTCCCATTCTGAAGGCTGTCTGTTTACTTACTGTTCTCTTAGCTATGCAGAAGCTTTTTAGCTAGATTAGATCCCAGTAATATATTTTTGGTGTTGATTCAATTGCTGGGTGGGGTGGGGTGGGGAGGTCCAGCTCATAAAATATTGCCCCAGGCCAATATCTTCAAGCATTTTTTCCCTGCACTCACTTCTACTGTTTTTGTGGTTTCATGTCTTAATTTTAAAATTTTATCCAGTGAAATCAATGTTTGTTAGTGGTGAAAGGTGGGGGTCCAGTTTCAGTCTTCTACAGATCACTAGCCGGTTCTCCCAGTACCACGGTTAAATGGGGAGTCTTTTCCCCCATGTATGTTTTTGTTAGGCTTATCAAAGTTCAAATGACAATATGTGCTTGGGTTAGAGATGTAGATATATGGAACAGAATTAAACATCATTTTTAAAAAGCTTTTCTCTAAGACATATTTCACATAATTAGAAACAATATTTTTCATGTATCTGAAACAACAAACTGAGTGGAAATTATTCTTTCTAGGGAACGACAAAAAGCGTAGGATCTGACTTATTGATTTCCTGTGCTTGAAAAATTTCCCTGTTCCTATCTGTATGCTCTGCTTCATTCAAGTTTCCTCCTAAATGTCACCATTATCAGAGAAGCCTTCATGGAAATCAGCACTTCACCCTTCGGGCTATAACTCTTTATCCCCTTAGTTTTATTTTTCTTTATAGTATTTCTCATTATGTGACATACTGCATATTAATTTTTTAATTTTTTTTTTTTTTAACTAAAGCATAAGCTTAATGAGGACAGGAATCATGTGGGCTTTTTTTACTAATAGACTGTGAGCACATGGGCAGTCTCTGCCTGGCACTTAGCTGGTGATTACTAAATATATCTGGAATGAACAAAAGATTTTAAGTCTTATGTTATCACTTGGATAAAAAATAAGTCAGTTTTCCAATTAATGGCCAAGGACAACAGCTATGAATAAAACCAGACATTGATACCATGTAGAAATGTTTGGAGAAAGAGGAAGGGTTACCAAAGTGTATCTCGGCTTTTAGGAGGAGATACTCAAAGACTATTCCTGAGAAAGGAATAGGAAAGGAACATAGGAATCTCATTTTTTTTCACCTAAGTTACAACATTTACTCAAAATCCATGCATATCTCTTTGCATTGTGGCTATAATAACCAGGAACTTGATTTTTGCATTACCATGTCTATGCAAAACTGCATTTCATTTCTTTACAATATTAGAGAGTGCATCTCACTCCTGGCCTAATACTAAAGTAGTGTCAGTTCTTTCACTGTTTCTTACTCTTTTCTCGGTCTTTATTGTATTTTACACTTATTATTGAAGGATTCTTAGAATATATTCCTATAATGCAAACTGCATTCCATGAAAGTCTTTGTACTAAAATGTTTTAAATGTTTAAAGTATTGAAGATACCCTGGAAGCTTATGACAACAATATCATTGTGCAATATAATAACACCAGGGCCGTGACTTTTCATTTTTTCTAAGATGTATTATATAGCAATGGTGCATGGAAGACATAATTTCACACACACAGTATAAACTAAAAGAGTTGAAAGGAACTCTGTTTTATTATAGAACTTAAAGTAATATAAATGTAACTAAGATTTCTGTTTCATCCCATTTGCCCAGTTTAATCAACTGATAAAATTTACTAGCTAAATTTCAGGGAGCTAAAAAATAGTAATTATTATTATTAACAGCACGAAGAGAGTTTCAGAGAAACAACAAAATGAAACACACTTTAAATTAATTTAATGTTGCTCCAGAGTCTGGAAAAGTAAGGAGTATATGTTCACGCAGCTAACAAATGAGACAAAACATCACAGCCTTCCTCAGGCAATTGCATTATCAAACACAAGGCGTACAGTTACACTTTTAAAGACACTAATGCATGCTATTTAAACTAAAATCAGAGTGTTACCACAAATCATAGCCTTATAGCAAAACAACTGAGGGTTAGTAATTGACATGTAAAAAATTCAACATGAAGAGTTGCATAGTAAGATTCAGGAACAAAGATGCTTTTTCTCCTAGAAAACTGTAGTTTTATTCCCAGTGGCAGGGCTGGAGCCAGTAGGTGTGCAGGAAATCCACACTGTATGAATAAGTCTCTATGCCATGGTCCTAAATCTTGTCCTGTAAGCATAATCACAATGTGGCCCTGGAGAGTTAGACTTGTCCTAGTTCAGTAAATCCTAAACTAGGATTTACTGCCATTAACTATGTGACTTTAGGGAAACAAAATTGACATTTCTGAGTCTTTGGAACATAATTGTTCCTACTACCTAGGATTGCTTGGAGAATTATATAACCAAAGTCATGGAGAATTCTAAATATACCTGCCCCAGAGTAAACAAATATTCAGGAAATGTTAAATGTTATATTTTTATTTATCCCCAAGCCTGAGTGTTTTCAGCCCACTGGGACTAAGATGTGTACTCTTAACATTTTTAGGATTTTTTTTTTTTTTTGGGGGGGGGTTGTTTTTTTTATTTTTTATTTTTTATTTTTTTAGTGATAGTGGTTTGCTTGCTTTGCTTTGGTCCCAATACCTTTGTCCTACTACATAGAGAAATATGCTTAAAAATTCCAAAACATGCCATTGCCTACATATTGTCCACACGTCTGCCTGTGTCAGCGTTCCCCTTCACCAAACTCTTTCAGAATTGCCATAATGACTATTTTTATTGACACTCAACAAATTGGTACCCTGGTGCTACATATATGACAAGATATTTAAAAATCTAGAGGAATGGCAAATTTAGATTTTATATCCCTCATCTGTAAATATTTATCTCTAAATAAGATATAATTATCTAGAATATAACTAACATTTATGGAGAAATGCTATTTTTTTTGCTAAACTTTCTGAGAATGTTCTCATTATTACTACCTTTCTTTTGTTTCCATCTTTTTTTTCTGTATTCATTTCATTAATCTCTCCACAAATATTGGCTTAACATAAATATTATTCTATCAACCCATTTCTTAAAGCATTTAATTACTTTCCATTGCTCTAAAGATACACATTGAAGACTTTTCTTACCAATGAAACCCTGCAGAATCTGGTCCCTCTCAGCTGTTCGGGTAATCTAGAAACAGGGTCCCTATGGTCTCTTACTCTTCGCTGACTGCTGCCCCCGTCAGGTCCTACCTTGGGCTGTGTTCTTTCCTGTGTTCTTTCACAGCACTTTCTTTTCCTTCTGCAAGAAATTATGTACCATAAAAGAGATAAGCAATAGGTAACACACTATATCTCTCCTTTGTGTGTGTGTGCATGTGTGTGTAGGGATATAAATCAAATTCTGCCCAAATGCTTAAAGAGGTTTATTCTGAGCCAATGTGAGTAAGATGACTAGTGGCTTCACAATCTCAAGAATTCCTGAGAAAATGCCTCAGAGGCAGCCAGGTTACAGTTTCAATTATGCATTCATGGTGATAAGAATTACATGTAAAATTATAAATCAATACATGGAAGGTATGCACTGATTTGGCCCAAAAGGTGGGACATGTTGAATCAGAAAACTGCAGGTCATAGGTGGATTTTAGGGATTCTTCAGCTGGCAATTGGTTGAAAGAGTTCAGCTTCTTCGTTTAAAGACGTGGAGTCAGTAGAAAGAAATTCTCGGGTTAAGATAGGGAGTTTTCTGTCATGATGCTATATCAGAATCAGGTTGGAATGCTGCCCAAATTATACCAGGTTAATTAACAAAATTAATTATATGTTATAGTTTCTAAGTCATGGCTCATAAGGCCTCTTAGAAAAAGTGTTTGGGCAAAGAGAAAGAGAGCAGAGTTCAGTTCTCATATATTTATGTCGGGGAGGTTTCGTGAGGTAGAGATGAACAATACTTTCTGGGCCCTGCTCAAAATTTCAGTTTCATGAGCAAAAATTGAGATGATTGTAAGTCATTAATTATTGAACTAGTTTCTGTTAAGTTCCAGTTGACAACCAGAACACCTGACACCCATCCGTATTAACATCTCTAGAAAAAGGCACACAGTCGTGCTGACTAGTTCAATTTAAATTGCAGCCTATTGGGACATATGCACCTTCTGCCTGACATTGTCCCTGTATGGACGAACACACAGCTAAGACCTAAGATGCTTGTCACCACCAAACTCACCATAATATTCCTCCAAAACCTGCTCCTCCACTTTCCCATCTCAGCAGATTAAAAATCCTCTTCCCAGGTACTCAGGACTAACAAGGTTAGTCACCTTGGAGTTCATTTCCTTTCATGTTCAAGAAAAATCCAACAGCAAATCCTGTTGACTTAAGCATAAATGTATACCCAGAATTTCCCCATGTTACCCTAATCTCCACAGCTTCCACATCTTTATCTCCACATTGTTCTCCATGTTTCAAAAAATCCTGGGATAGTTGGTGAGGGGTGAGGCCAAAGGAAAGTTATTCCCAAAGCACTAGGCCTTATAGTCCTTATAAAACTGTTAATTCAGATTATATCATCAGCTCATTCTTCCTCCTAACATCCTGTAGTGGGTTCCTAATTCATTCAGTAAGACTCAAAGTCCTTAAATGTCGGCATGGTCCATGTAATATGGCCTCTTTATGCCTCTGATTCATCTCCTACTCAAGCTTCCCTCTGCTAACTTCTCTCTATATTGACCTCTTTGTTTGTCCTGGAATTTACAAGCCAAATTCTACCTCTTGGGTTATTTTGTTTCCTGTTTTCTATTCTGCCTGGAATCTTTTGCTTGGCTGCTGACTTCTTCACCTCCTCAGTTCATTGTTCTAAATTCATTGAGGGACTAAATAGAACCTAAATTCAGAGAAAGGATACATTCCCTCTCTTTCTCTTTTCCAGCTGGGACTTCCATCTTCTGCCCTTAGTGGTTGGAGCTCCTGGTTTTCAGACCTTCAATTACAGGACTTACACTAACCAGCTGCCCGTCTTTGTTCTCATGACATGGCTGAGAGTTACATTATTGACTCAAGCCTGGTTCTCAAGCCTTTAAACGTAGACTGAATTACCAGCTTTCTCTTCTCCACAGGCAGCAGGTCATGGTATTTCTTAGTTACCATAATCATGTGAACCAACTACTATATATATCTTCTCCACTATATATATTTCTTTATATTATATAGGTTCTATTTTTCTGTAGAACCCTGATACATGATTTATTTTATGCTCACAGTAATGCAAGAAGAAACTACTCTTACAAATTGACAAGTGGGTGAGTGAAGCATGGACAGTTTATGTATCTCATTCAAAGCTCCAGAAAAACAAAACAAGACAAAGCAATACAAAAAAGCAAAGGTCTAGGTTGGAATACAAATTTAGGATAGCTTCAGGAAGCTAAAAATAGTACTTTGAAATGCCATATTGTGTTTCTTCTCTAACATTACTCATATACAGAACACAACATATATCCCATTTCTAGAAGTAAGGGAAAGACATATTTATGGATTTTTTTTCTAACTGAATAGTTATTGGCATATTAGAAATGTCAGATATGGTACAGAATGGAAGGAAAATGCCCTATGCATTGCAGAACACTCTCTGTCCATGATTCTGAGCCCTGATTTGACGGAAGAGCCCACTCTTACATCATCAGTTCCAAAAGCCCACTCACATTTACAAATGCCCCCTGGGACAGGGAGCGCAGTGAAGCAATCAGGGCAAAAATCAGTTCATTCCTCCATTTCATATCAAGAAATTGTCCAAGTAAAATTTACAGGTCAATGTGAGTCTATCTTAATTAAAAAGTATATGTATGAAAAGTAAGGATTACGCAGCTCTTCACATGGATACCGCTCAACGCTAAATCATCTATGTTCAGAATTTCTTATATTTCCATATTGAGTTCATCCTATTGAAGCTAATTGAATTTCTCTTTTTTCTGTTTTTATTGAGATATAAAAACACTCAGTAAGTGTTGCCTTTTCATAAATTTTCTATTCCCAGAACATTATATAATTGGTGTCTACCCTGGTAAACTAGTATTTCATATGAAAACTTTCTATCATCTATCACCCCTTTCACAAAAAAGAAAAAGTTGATCAGAATAAAGACTGGAATTATTTTTGCAATCAAGTATCAATTCAATTTACCTGAGTGGGGTCTGGAAAGAAATACAGTTTCTTTAACAAACACCTCAAACAGAGTTTAAAACAGTTTGGGCTGACAAATCTCACAACCTCAGTTTCTCCTTCAAGATTTACAATGGCACAGCTCCCCTTTTATAGCAAATTAAACCTTGCGTCAGGCTTAAAATTAAATCCAAACCCCTCTTCTTTCTCTGCAGAAGAAACAAATTGGCCCCACATGCGAGTAGTTGAGGAACTCTGATGGAAAGCAGAGAGGAGTGAGAGCTCCCCAACCTGGAGGACGTCACATGACCAAAGCGACTAGAATAAACAGTCAATTCCACTTACGGTTTTACATAAAAAGACCGGTAAAATACAGAGGATTTAAATATAAGAAGTGTTTTCAATACCACACAAAACTGACTGTGGTGCCAAAATTCTACTTTTCTGTGCTGTGCAAGCACTTTATGGGGAATGTGCTTTTTATTCCATTTTTACATGTTTATTATGAGTCTGTTTGGCAAAGATTGCTCCAAGACAAGGTAATAAAAAAAAAAAAAAATTCACACAAATGCCCACTATTAACGCTTAGAGCAATCTATGCTTCTATACATATGGAACACATAATATTCTTTTCTAGATATTTCAGTAGAGCAAAACATGTGTAAGTTGCTCTAGTTTTCACAAATTCATTGTAATGGCAGCTCTTGCTGTGGAGTTTTTCTAAAAGTCATAGGACACAAAGTTCTGGGCTTTATTTGCTAGGAAAATATTCTCAATCTGTTTCTGATATGTTCCTTGGCCATATTAGTTGTCTATACTAAGAATTGACAGGAATTGCTTCTCCGCAGGAATCTGAGAATGTGGCATGAATATGAAAAATTTCTAAATGTGTTATTAGATTATCATTTGAAATGAGATGTAGTATGTCAGTCACTACACAAATAATACTGTCTGATTTTAGAGGACACTTTATCAAATTAGTGTGATGCTTTCCAATTAAAGTGCAAGAAAATGTGATTTTACATAGTCTACAACTAGTACATATAAGGAGGTGGTGAATTTCCTGATGAAATAGAGAGTTTTATTTTTAGGATGCATTTCCGAATGTGAGTGTTTCTGCAGTGTTAAGATAGTAGGGAGAGAGATACAGCTTTTCATGTAAAAAAATTAAACAGCTTAAAACATCTCTGTGCCTATATGGTTATAGAAGTTAGGTACTTCACAACTCTAGGAAAGCCTCATTCATATGAGTTATCATAGAAATCCTTATGTTTATTTTTAGTGTGACATGGAAAAGCTCTTTTTCTTGCACATATAGGTATCATCTGGGTTATGGAAGGCAGGAATTTAGCAAGCAAGAAAGATAACTATTTTTATAATGGTTGAATGGATAGAAGACAAAATCCCAGCACGAAGGTCTTTTCTGTTTTTTTGTTTGTTTGTTTGTTTGCTTTCATATAAAATATTTGAAACAGTTTGAGCTGTTTTTACTTTTGTTTTAATTTTCTCAATGGCAAATTGGGATTTTTAGCTAAATTTTTAGAAACGAATATCTAATAGCAAGACTTTAGGAAATAAGTTAAAGAAAAAGACATTAAGTATTTTTAGAATAATTTCTTATTCAGTTTCTTCTTTCAAATTCTTTTAGTTTTTGTTTGTAATTAAATTCCAGGTTGAGTTTATTCCAGCGTAAATGGCATGCTTTAAAAAATATGTGAGTTGCCAATTTATTTTGTAGATATTCGATTTAGAGTTATACATGAATAAGTACAAAAGGATTGGTCCCTTTGTCTTATAATATAGTCTAAACTCAACTACAGTTTCACAAATTCTTCAGGTTCATTTCACTATAGAAATTTCATTTTTAAAAGATAAACTAGTAAGATGTTTACAAAAATAATAAATTTTAATTTATCGCGGAACATGCAATTTTGTGTAAATGCATGCTTGTATACATATACACAGACACACATATGTATGCCTCCTTAGGACAAATAAGTCAATTCAATAATGGTATATATTCTGTGATTCAGTTCTGAAATCAGCAATAAAGAAGTATCCTGTAGGGTTGCACCAATTTCTGAATCGTCACAGAAAAAGTTGCCCTGCAATTTCTTCCAGTCATCACAGAGAATCCTGTGATTAAAAATGTCAGGAGTTCTGTGAACAATTATTTTCCTATGTTCCACAGCCCTGCACTTATTAAGCCTTTTTTTTTTTTTTTTTTTTTTTTAGTATATTCTATCAGTTCTATTACATATGAACCACAACTGCCTTAGAGGATCCATTTCAGCATGGATGGCCCTTAAGTTGTAATGTGAGTAAAATAAACTTTTGCCTTAGTTTCTTCCTCATATTCAGACTGAATACTTTCCCTCCCTTAGCAAGAAGGTAAACACTTGAATCACATGATACAGAATGAACTTTTTACATCTTAATTAATTGGTAGTAAAAAGGAAGATATCGTGTCCTAACAGTGTTAAGAACAGGACATCAGACGAAAAGCCAGAAAATGTGAAGTTATGAATGAGGCACACTCTTTGCCGTTTCAGCGGGTTTTCCTCTGGCTGTTCCTCTCTAAAACATAAAATTTCTATGACCCACCAATACAATGCATTAGCAGACATTATTGGTTCAATAAATCTTAATTTTGGAACAGATTCTCATTTGACTCATAAATTGTTTCAGTTCATTTTAGTTCTATCACTTTTTACTTCCTGCAAACCAGACGCAGGTCCTTAGAATTTTTATTATTGACAAAAGTCTGTTACTTCTAACTAGACAGCATCTGCCTGTTTTCAAAGGGCGGTGAGTGACTGCCTACTTAGGGCTTTTAGATCTGGGAAAAATTCCTATGAGAATGGAAAGTTCATTTGGATTTGCATCCATTATTTGGATTTCACAAAAAAGGAGTGATTTTCAGGGTAATCACAAAAAGTCTTCCATGATAAGACCGTAGGAATTAAAATATATGTTGATTATGTAGATTGGCGGCCACATTTCTGAAATGAAGTCTATATGTGACATGTAATTTGCACAGAATTTTTTGTCTAAGACTTGTAGATTTTAGAAGAAACTTCAAACTTTGTTATCTATTAGCTTGTGAAACTGCCTTTATACTTAACAAGTTTGTTTTTTTTTTTTATTTCCTATGATTGGTTGTCTTGTATCTAGCAGAAAAACTAACATTATCAACAAAAGACTAAATGGAAATAAAATGTATGAATTCCCAAAGAGTTAATTACGGAATATATGTGGGAGAAGAGTCTCTATGAGTTTTTTACTATAACTATAAATTTATCAAAAATGTGTTTCAAATAATATAATATTTGTTGTAACTGCAAGTATAATTTGCAGCATAAAAAAGTCTTGCTAATGGGTAATATTCAATAATATTGCTTTCTCATTATCAAAATATATTTTTTAATGTTTTTGTCAGTGTTCTACCTCAAAATAAATACATGTATTCTCCATTTTATAAATGAAAAAAGTACAAATTGATCCAATGCTTTTATCCGAACAGTTGTTTTTAAGTATAATCAAAGCAACAAAATGTTTCATGAGTCCAAAACAACCTGCATATCACATTTTTTTAGTTCTCAATCTCTCTCTTTTCTCAGTCCCTCTCACCTTTCTCTCTGCCTCCCTCCTATACATTCACATGCTGCTGCTATAGGAAAGCTCCATGGGGGAATTCAGTAATCAATCCGACCCATCCCTTGCCCTTACTTTTCTCACGCCCTCCCCAGCCTACTCACCAGTGTTTTGCAAAGTCACATTAATATTAAAACAGTTGCTACTTGGAAAGATAATTTTATTGTTTTGAGTAAGTTGTCGAAACAGGCAAATACATTTCTGTAAATAGGACAAATTCTATTTTAAATAAGTTCTGCCAGAATCCAAGTGACTGTTTTAGTGGCTACATTTCCAGGCAGAGCAATATATTACTAACTATGTAATCTGCATACCATGCCCTAATGGAGTATCTGCAGAAAGCTGCTTTGATTTTCAGTGACCCCAGAAACAACTGCCTTTCTCAATAGGGCAAAATAAAATAAACAAACAAACATTGATTATCATAAAGTGAAAACAATATTCTTGATGAAATGCATCTCTAATAGCCAGTTGTGATGACCATGATAAAAATGATAAAACTACTTTGGCAAAAGCAGTCTTTGAATACTTTTGAAGATAAGGACATATATTGAACAATCAGAATACGTTATGGTAAAATTTTGAAATCAAATTACTCTTTATAAGCACTGCTTTTGTCAGGGTCCTTGCAGGAAATGGATGGGAATATTTTAGAAGACTTTAAAAAATGAATGCTTGTTAAAGCTTACAGGCAGTGTGTCATGCTACTGTCAGGAAGAGTAGAAACCGAGGCAGAAGGAGTGAGATGCCAGGAGCCGCAGGCCTAAGGGTGGAGGGAAGGGTGCCTATGAGAATGCACAGCCATTCTTCCCAGAGAGAGGACAATGGCCCAGAACTGCTGACCTCAGGTCTTGGAACCCAGTCAGTTTGAGGTAACCACAGAGCACAGGTGCCAGGGCAGTACATTTCTGGAGCACCTTGTTCCCCCCACTGACTACTCTATCTTACGGCAGAGGACAGGGGATCTGATGATGTCTGTGTGGATCATTGTCCTGGGCTTAAGGGTAGAGGGGAGAAGCGTTTGGATAGGAGTAGAAAAGTAATACACAAAAAACCTGTTTAGAATCATAAATATTCATATTTGTGGATTTTGCAGATCACTGATAGTGGTTATTTCTTTTGGTGTCTGTACTAAGGTTGATATAAAGGCTCACGTTCATGTGAGGCTTGAACATTCTCTCTAAAGAACTTTAAATCTATTAATCCATTAAATCTATCCCAGTGATCCTGTTTTACCACTATGATTTTTATTATTCCCATTTGATAGATGAAGAATTGAGGCACTAGGTGGTTAAGTAAGATTTCACAGCCAGGCCATCAGGTCAGAACTTTTAACAGTTATATAATAAGTCTAGTCCATACTGTATAATAGTAGCAAAATCTTTTATGTTATTCCATTAATCTAAGTGGATCTGATTGTTCAAAATATTACCCACACTTATATTTACTATCAGAAATACTTGCATATATTAACAGAGTATTCATAATGCACAAAGTGAAATATATTTTTATTTAACCAACAATTGTTAATTATCTTTTATGTACCAGAGTTTCTACTAGCTAATATAATATGATTGAAAAACTGAATACATACAGAGTTAAAGGTTTATTTATAAGGGAGACATCAGATTTTATTGCAATTATAGAGTTATAAGAGGGGTATATAAAATCAGTGTAGCAGGCATATTTATACTAAAATATACTCTGTGTATCTGAAATCTAAATTTACCTGGATGCTCTTTATTTTTATCTGTCAAATCTGGCAACCTCAGAGTAAATACAAGTCTGACTCTTGGAGAATGTAGGGAAAGACATCCCAAGCAGAATGATTGAGAGACCTGTGCATAAAAAATGTAGGTGTACATCAAAATGCAGATTTGGAGTAAAAAGGAGAATTTGATTCTGTGAGGCACTGTCATGATGTCCAGAAGACAGAAGATCAGAAAATACAACCGAATTTTTGACAGGTTGAGGTCAGATAATTAATGACCACATACCTCGTGAAAACGTACCAGTGTGAATCACGGAGAAGTTTAAGTAGAGACAGGCTGGGATCAGATTTGCATTTTAGAACCATAATTTTGATGGCAGGATGAAGGATTAACCAAAGTAGAAAGGGAATACGTTTTAGGAAGTTCCTGAAAAGCTTGTAGTAGAACAAAAATAAATGAATTAGTTATTTATATCAAATATGACAAAAGATTTTCTCTTTTTTCCCTTTACATTTTTCTTCCCCCTCCAAATTTTAAATCACCCACTGACTATAAGGTTGTTGTTATTGTTTTTTAACCTCCACAAGCTTTTCAAATTTTGGCAAGTGGCCTTTGGGCATGGTAGTGCCCTCTGACCCTTCTTGGATTTATGAAGGAAATGATTTATTGTCCCTTGATAGATGTTGTTGGCCATGGCACTTGTTGAGTGTTATCTATTTGTGAGACTATCCAGGGGCTACCACTGCAAAATGGACATCTAAAATAGATGATCACATCTGTTGGTAGAGTTTTATCTCTGCCGTATTTTATGCTGAACTTTTAAAATGACTTATTACAAGTGTAGTCTCCTAAAGGCAGTATCATTCTAGTTAAGTACCAAAACTAAATTTCCATTGTATATACCACATGCTTTCTTGAATAGTCACAAAATAAGAGGTTATACTTAAATATAAAATTGATCATAAGAAAAATATTTCTAGAAAAAAAGAAAAATATTTCTAGAAAGAAATCTTTACATGAGATGGAGGCTATATTCTGTATATTCATTTTCAATGAAATAATCATTCATGCAAAGCATGTATTCTTATAATTATTGACAGAATACAAGATTTGATGCAAAATACAGTGGTTACAAAAACCTGGGTATACTTATTTCATATAATATTAATCTCTACAGTTGTTCTGTTTTTAAAAGTGCTTTTTTAAATCTTTTTTTTTACACCACAACAAAACATGGTTTGAACAAGATCTACTATGAATCAAAAGTGCCTGATAATTGTACATTAAATCTGTAATTGGACTAAGAGAGAAATTTTGTGTATTGAAAGATTATAGGAAGATCTGGGAATTATATCCTATTAATATAAAAAGAATAGTTATGTTTTACCTTCAAACAGTTGAATTTAGTCCAATTTAATTAGAAATGAGTTTTACCTTGTTGAATACACAAATGCATCCTACCAGGAAAAAAAAAAAATCAAGAGCCCACTTACTTAAAAAACCTGTGTATTGAATAAACAAAATAGAAACATACTTTGCTATAATTCATAAACCATGAAAGCTTACTGTAGCTTATTAGCAGCCATTTCTGTTTGTGAAGCATAAAGACAGTCGGAATGGATTCCACACTAACTACAATGCTGACTTTCCTTCATGATAATTTTCTTAATGTCTGTTTTAATCAGTATTAACTACTTGCAATAACATGCTTTTAATTATGTTTTAAGTAAGTCCTTTATTGGGCTTTTTTGGGAAGCAATTAGTCAAAAGGAGCTGTTAATCAAAAACATATTACTGGCACAAAATAAATGTTCATTTAAGGAGCCATTTGAAATAAACCTGGCTCATTGCCTCTGACAACCTGCAAGGACACCAGAGTCTCCCGAGGATAACATCTTCAGTGCTTTCCTGGATATGCCTTGCTGCTCAGAAGTTATAAGGAGAAGCATTAAGCAGTTTAAGTCATTCATCAGAGAACTTTTACTACTGTACTCAAGAAAATGAGCCTCCTAGGAACTTCGCAGCAGATCTATCTGTTCATTAGCCAAGTAATATTGAGAGAGATGTTCCTGTCACTTCCAATGGAGAAATCTATTGCACTGAATTTTAGTGGTATCCTTTTTGTATAAGAGCTGTCTTTGCAAATTCTAAGATATTTAGGCTGAAAAACTAGCATAATTAACTTTGAACATTTTTCGTATATATTCATTTCCTTTTATTGAATGATCTCTGGCCAGAATGTACCACTGGGCAAGATTATATATTTTATGTTACTCTCCAGTCTTAGAACTGGGCTTTTTTACTATTATCTTCTATTAGCAAAATGCAAATTAAAATACAACTTTGGAGAAAAAAATCTCAGAGCAATTGAATTGATGGTTTAATTCCTCCATTTAAAAACTAAACTGCAGAGAAACTATCCCACAGTATGGTTAAAATGTTAATTTTAAAGTTTACATACATTCATTGTTTGGCCTTGGTTTACAGTTTACTATTCTTTTCCTTCATGTTTGGAGGTAAAGACTACTAAAAATGTCCCTCGGTGAATTTTACCCCTGTATTATCGGGTAATTTTAGAAATTCAATCTTGAAAGTCAAACTTCTCCTTTTGAAAAAAAGTATTTTGTGTGTGGCCACTAAAATGTTCTCTGTGGCCAACTGGCTCACTGCAGCATGTAGCATGCAACAAGGCAGGTTGTAAATGTTTGCTGAATGTTCCTTCAATGTGTCCGTATAGCAAACACCTGATACGTGCTCAACGTTGGACATAGTGTGAGGGATACCCAGGGAGGACAGGGTTGCTGTCCTCCCTATCCTCATTGAGCTGTAGTGTGGTATAGACTTTAAATGGTGTGCTACTTTCTAAACATAAATGCTAATCCCATATTGCAGCAAGAAACTCCACAAGACTAAGTGTGTCACAACCTGTGATATCTATTTACCACTTGCTAGATTTCTGGAAAGTGTTACAATAATCATAAAAGTTCCACAGTGGATTTTTTTGTTTCTTTTTCAATTGCTGTTTTGTGTTTGTTTTAGATGCTCTGTTTCGACTTTTGATCTTTGTGTAAAAAGAAAAAGCCAAAAAGAGACCCCTAGACTCTCAGGTGTAGTCGGTTCTGCTGACTGGGAATGAATAGTGGGGATATCCACATGGCTCCAAATAGGGAAATGGAAAGCCTGGGCTGATCTCCTTCTCTATCTCCTCATTTCGGGGGTGGCATGAACCTAAGGCAAGGATACTCCAAAGTCATCCCAGGCACAAGACAAAGTCTGGCAGGGAGACAGAGCCTGAGAAGCTTAAGCCTCCAAACTGAAATTCCCAGTCAGATGAGCAAATAAATGAGAAAATTCACTTGCAAGGAAGAATAAACACAGTAACAACACCACATCTGGGTTTGGCTTGGCCATCCCTGGAGATAAGAGGCACAGCAAGGAGAGAAAATCACTCAAACCAAGTCCAGAGAGCAGCAAAGAATGAAGCTATTCGTGTTGACGATCAGATAGCAGAGGCCGCAGTCTTGGTGAGTGTTAGAGAAGGGAGGGGAAGAAGTGTTCAGCAGGCATGAATGCAGTCTGCTACCAGGAAGATTAGAACGCTTTGAGACATTGCATGTGTTTTTTACTACCTTACACCCTGACTTTTCCCAGAAAAATAATGACTCACATTAATTGAGCTCATGCTGTGTGCTATTTTGGTGAAAAGTGCTTTATACACATTATCTCATTTAATTTTCTCTCTAGGTGGCTCCTATTTTTGTCATCAATTACAAATGATGGAACTGGTAATTTAAGAGATTAAGTAATTTCTCAATCACACCTCAGAGATAGGACTTGAACCCAGGTCTCAAACCTACATTCATGGTTTGGAAAACAGCCAAGGAAAGCTGGCAGATCTGCATCAGATGATGGCATGATCCACAAATAAGCTTTTATTGTGTTACTCAAGTGAGATGTTGTGGCTGTTCTCCATGGGACATATCCTATCTTGTCCTGAATAATACGGGAACTTCTAGATCACTTACACAATACTGTCCAAATAGTTGGTGAGTTAGATGGGTAGATGAGGAAATAAATTCAGATTTGAATTAATAAAGATTAAATAAATTGAAACGCTTGCCAGGAGCTAAAATTTTTATTTGTCTAAAATACTAGCTAAATATAATTGTCATAACAACTCTGGTGGTTCCAGATTGGTCCAGACTAATATTATACCTTTCCTGTCTTATATCTGTGTGTTATTTTTCTCAAAAAATCCAGTAATATAAATTTTATTTTCCTTTGTCTTGCTTTTTGCCAGTGTGGAAACTGAGGCTTATGTATATTAAGTAACTTAAGGAGGTTACATAATTATTAAAGTCAAAACCTAATTTTTAAAGCAGATATTCTTATCCAAGGTTCTTTTTTTTTTGCACTATTAGAGTTCTCTCCAATTGTAGCTTTAAATAGCCTGAATGTTTTAAAAAATAAATGAGGCAAAGTTTCTCTGTTTCAGCCTTATCTTCATTTATCAACTTGCTAATATTGCAAAGTGAATTTGAGTGATTTAAAAATCATTTCCGTATATAATGGACAATTAATATATCAGAAGATTATATACTTAATCTGTACCATAACAGTTATTTTAATGGAAATATATGTTTCAATTTAAGTTATATCAATTTAAATCATGCTCCTTCTCTTGACTAATTTCTGTCATAAGTGAAGTACTCCTACCATAAAATTTTTCTAGTGGTAGAACTTTTTAAAATTCTTTCTCCTAAAAACTATATGCAGATAGAAAAGATCAGAAAACAGGTGAGACATGTGAGAAAATAATTATTAAAAACTTAATTTTCTCTTCAGTTTTCATTGGTCCCAGTTCTGCCTTTTTTATGCACAACACTGCCGTGAGCCATGATGCTTCTCTCGTAGAAGTCAAAGGCGGTGGAGAAGGAGCAGGTCCTCCCACTCCCTGTGCAGAAAACTAAGAATGAGCAAGGGCGGGATGGACAGTTGAGTTCTTGTGCTGGTACCATATAGCTCCTTAATTAATACTTACTCATTCACTCAACATAACAGAGACTTAGAAATGATGGTCTTGATTATCATGAGTGGTTTGGGGCAATACTGATTTCATTCATTCCCATTAAATTCTAGGAATATGTTTCTTATCAGAAGAAAAAGCCTTCAATTGTTAGAAGTTTAATTCAGCATCAAGAGTGACTAATTGTTGATATATATTTAAGTTCTAGTAAACATCTGTCACCCACATATTTTAATAAAATTATAGATTTCTGATATTTCTCAAAAAATTTCTCAAAAAATTTTTATTAATAAAGATGTACAAATCGATAAGCTGAAACATAATTTTGACTATTTTTTTCTTTGCATATATATATATATATATATATACAGTTCCTATTAAAGTTAATATTTACAATTTTTGTTTGTTTTTTGTTTTGAGACAGAGTCTCACTCTGTCACCCTGGAGCCATAGCTTACAGCAATCTCAAACTCCTGGGTTTGAATGACCTCCTGCTTCAGCCTCCAGAGTAGCTGAGACTGCAGGCACGTGCCACAACTCCTGCCTAATTTATTTATTTATTTTTTAAATTTTAGTAGAGACTTACTTTATTCTTACTCAGGTTGGTCTCAAACTCCTGACCTTAAACAATCCATCCACCCTGGTCTCCCCAAGTGCTTAGATTACAGGCATGAGCCACCACACTGGGCCATAAGCTCATTACTTTTTGGAAGAAGACTTGAATATATCAACCATAATGTTGGGGTTGCATTAGATGTGGGTCTCTGCAAATGAGAAAGACTGGCCATGTAACTTTTCAAATTATCATTTTCCTCCTTAAATGTTACATTGGTGCCTTTCAGTGATCACTATGTTGCACAAGCCACTGCAAGAGACTACTTCTTACCCACTCCATAATTAAAAGCATTTCCAATTAGTGATATAACAAGTCTGTCTTATGTTTATGAAATTGAAGAAATAGGATCATTTCAATATACAATAATTGCCAAAATTCCTGTCTATATCATGCGACGTACTTATTTCAATCAGCATTCACAGTAAGTTTTCTCTGGTCTAAACCTTCCATCAAAGATGTCTTTCCTTTGTTGTAGAAGAAAATAAGAAAGCCAATGGCTAAGCCCATGCATGTCTCAAAACAGAACCACCCAGCATCCATCTACAGAGCCAATTGGAACAAAACCATATTTGAAAATGTTTGATAGTGAAATAACAGCTTTAGTTTAAGTTAGATGTTTTTTTCCCTTCTGCATGTCACTCAAAATAGAACCAGATGTTATAAAAATTCATTTGTGAAAATCCTATACAGAATATTTTTAAGTCTAGTATTTAAGTTTTAGTCATAATGGTATTATTGGAATTTCTCTCCTTCCTTCCTTCCATCCTTCCTTCCTTCCTTTCCTCTCTTGTTTATTTTCGGGAGTTGAGAGGGACTGAACACCCATAGGCTTAACGCTCTCAAGTTAGAAATTATTTCATGGATTCTCAAAGGAGGTGATACTTCCTTAAGAGGGGAATAATTATTTATTTGGGGGAATGTGAAAAAATCTTCTTGCTCTTTTTATGTATAAAGCCCAGATATGAATATAATATAAAAGCAGATATACAGTGCATGCACTGAAAAATAAAACTGTCTAAAGGATTTTTCAGAGAGCAATAACAAAAAGAAGGTTGGAAAATACTGCACTCTTATATTACATTCAACTGTCAGGAGAAAAGTAAACATATGTTTAAATTTCATAGCAATTTATAGAATTATTCACTTTCCAGTTGCTACATTTTGTAAATGAAGACAACACTATTCTATCAACTTCTTTCGTATTGAGCATTTTTTATTAAGTGAAAACAAAGGTGGGGTGGAAATTCCCAAAACCAGCAATTTGCCAGTTCTAATGTATCCTTCTGTGAAACATGGACTTACAAGTGAGTTATTTAGCCATTGTAAGATTTTTACCTCATATGCCAGATACTATCACTGATAATTTAGAATTTATAGAAATACTTTCATCACTATCCTCCTTCCTATCTAGGTCACTTATTTAACCTTAAGTAAACAGTATACTAACACACATCTGGATACCACTAGTTTCTAACTAAGTGAGATTGTTCATTTTAAAGGATGTGCATACATAGCTATAAATGATATCCTTCAAAGTCTTTGACAATATCCTTTTCTGTTTAGTTCGCCTAGAGTATAAATCAAATATAAACATAGAGGTTAATCACTAGTGACAAGTAGATCTTTTACCATTACTAATTCTTTCATTTATACACTTCACAATATTTAAGCTTCAAAAACCTATGTTATCTGACAAATCATTAAGAGTAAAAAGACCAGACGAGGAAATGAAAATTAGGACACCACTTTGAAAAGATTAAACAACTTGCCTATGTCAAAGGATGAAATAACTTGGAATTATAATCCAAAACAATAAAATTAAAATCAAGAATGACAATTTATACATAACAGAAATGTTAACACAAATATTAACACAACATTGATATAAAATGTCTTAATTTCTCATATATAGTTCCTATTAAAGTTAATAAATAAGCAAGTCATTATGGGAAAATATTTCAAATATACCACATTGAAAATATTTAGAATGCTCTCTGAATGCTTATTTGTGAAAATACCACATCTGGTGTATAAGTGTGTGTGAGGAATGATTTAGAATAAAATACCACAGTATTTCTATTTTAAATCCATATTTCAAATACTGAAGAGTAGCAGAGGTAGAGATTAAAATATTCTTTTAACTCAAACAAGTTTGAAAAAAATAGGTTACTAAAACACTGGTATGTGTATACTTGTATAATAACTATGGTACTCTGATAATGCTCATCATAGTAATCAAGACCAAAAATAATTATCACTTGATTAATATAACATGTTTGTACTTAGTGTTAAAAGGAAAAAGCAAAGGATACATATAAGAATTGTTTCAGACTTTACAGCATAAAAACTCAGTTTAGAATATACTATCTAGTCATTATAGATTAAGAAGATACCTAATACCATTTATATTTGGAATACTATTGGTAGATGTATAGACTCATAGATAAATACACAAATATAGTTACAGAATTGAAATTCCTCAATCATCACCTTTAGATGCCCATGAATACTTCACTTATATTCACAGTATTCTATCATGTCAAAACAATAATGTAATACAATACTTAAAAATTAGATGTGATAAATAACCTAACTGGAAAATAAAATAAAAATTAAGATAAGGTGAAGGTTTGGGAGAGGGCAAAGATTTAATTTCTGAAGGACAGAAATGAGCAAATGGCAATGTGTCCTTTAAAATTTTTAAAATACAAAGAAAATGTATAGTTATATCCAGAACTTCCTTAAAAAGAATTTCTAAAAAGTTACATATAAAATATTGTGCCCCCTTGTATACAGCATACAGCATATAAAAGCATACTGGTGAGAACAAGAAATTGGCAAAAAGCAAGAGAACATGTTCTATGAGGTTCAATGCCACGGCATGATATGATAAGCACTAATAAAAGATCATGGCTGTATGTGCTACCCAGAGTTATACTTTAGAGATAATATTGTCATGTTAGCTCCTTAATGAAAAGCAAAGAAAAGAAAAGAAAAAAGAGAAAAGAAGAGAACACATTACAAAATGCTAGGTGGTTTCTCATTGCTTTTGGAATGATCTTTCTTTTTTCTCTCAAACTTTCTTTCATTAATTACTGTAAACCAGGTGTTTAAGTTCAAGATGTGTTGTAGTCGCTGCAGGCAGACCAGACATAACCATAGGAATTGGAACATCCTCCAGCAGTTGTTGTAGGGAACAGAAACACGTCTTTTTCAGTCACATTCATTAGAGTGATTGATCATAGATTGATTTTGTATACAGCGACAGAGGATGATAAAAGGGAATTTTCATGAAACCATTAAACATAGAGTGAGATTTGGTAAGACATGCTTCGTATCCACACTGTTTGAGTGATTCAAGAAACACATATTCTCTCATATTTTGTAGTGTCTCATCAGTCACTGAAGAAAATATCCAAGCAGGTCTTCAGGGTATCAAGTCATGATATCAATTCAATAGGAATAGATCCATATATGCAGTACTGATGGGATAAGCAATTTACAATATAACAGAGACATTCTTAGATTTTCAGAAAATAAGATTCCTGAATAACATTAAGAAATTAAATCATAAAAATAAAATTATAGTTATTTAAAATTTTCAATAAATATTTTGCTTCCTTAAGCACAATATCTATTTATTTATTTACTTATTGCTTTTTTCTTTTATTGAGAAGCAGACACAGGGTGGGAAAGGGGATGATGTGGTGAGAGCCACAACAATAGCAGCCAGAGTCAGGCCTCTACCTAGCAGGCAGGTGGAGAGGTGGGGGACAGGAGAGGCCCATCCTTCCATATCATGGTCACTAGACTTTCCCAAGAAGATCAGAGTCCCCAGAGTGACATCTGCTTTTGCTTCTTCTGTCACATGCCTGCAGTTGTGGGAAGTAGACTTGAACCATGGCAACCTGACATGGTGCTGTCAGCACCACCTGGAATGCTGCAGTCATCTTGTCACAGCAGTCACAGATGTCAGCAGTGCCCCCTGCCCCACCCTGCACCCCCCACCCCCAGGAACCAGCTATTCAAAGACTTGCTGAAGGAATAGGTTTTGTTGAATTTGTCTGGGTCTTGGTCAGCCAGAGTGACCTTCAGATGACAGGTGATATATGTCACATTTCTAGAGTCATTGGCAAAGCTGAATACATCCAGTGTAAACAAGAGGGTTTCTGGTATGGGCCTGCGGGCTTTGAGCACAGAAGGGGAATCTGAGAGACCATCAACGAGACAACCATGGAAGTCCCCAATGGTGTGGTAAGGGGACAGATTCTGGTCTGGTGTTACTGTAGCCACACAGGGGTCCAAAGACAGCCACAGAGGCATATGACTGCCAGTGTGGATCTCTGCCTGGAGGTGAGCTACATCTCCCAGGTGGAGCTTCTTCTTGGAGGATCAGTCCAACACTGCCAAAGGAGTGTTGAAATCTTCGACTATTATGGAGCTGGAGGAAATCAAGTTGCTTATGTCTGTTAGAGTTTCTCTTATACATTGAGGTGCATTCTGGTTGGGTACATAGATATTAATAATTAAAATCTCATCATACTGAGTATTATCCTTAACAAATATGAAGTGAACATTCTTATCCTTCCTTACTTTTGTTGGTTTAAAGCCTATTGTGTCTGCAAATAAAATTGCAACATCTGCTTTTTTCTGATTACCATTTGCCTGAAATAAGGATGAACATCCTTTCACCCTGAGTCTATATTTATCTTTTAAGGTAAGATGTGACTCTTGTATGCAACAAATATCTTGCCTGAGTTTTTGTATCCAGTCACCTAACCTGTGCCTCTTTAGAGGGCAGTTTAAGCCGTTCACATTAATGGAGAATATTGATAAGTCTGGTAACATTTTGGGTATTGAGTTTTTTGAAAGTCCAGTGGACATTTTTAATCCTTTCACCACTCTGGAAGTTGGAGTTCGATCAAAAGTTTCTGAGTGAGTTTACTTTTGTGCTAGAGGATTGGGCTGGTCATTATGGAGAATAGGTCTCAGAATATCCTGAAGAGCTTGTTTGATTATGGTGAATTTCTTCAACATATGAATGTCATTAAAGTATTTAATTTCTCCATCATAAATGAAACTCAGTTTAGCTGGATACAGGATCTGGGGTTGAAAGTTATTTTGCTTTAGGAGATTTAAAGTCAATGACCACCCTCTTCTG
>CAUYPK010106156.1:0-12696 GCA_963574355.1 Loris lydekkerianus
AGAAAAGAAATATTTGAAAATGTTAACAAAAAGAAAAGCATACCATGCTCATGACTGGGAAGAATCAACATTGTTAAAATGTCCATACTACACAAAGCAATATACAATTTTAATGCAATCCCTATTAAAGCTCCACTGTCATACTTTTTAAATTTATTTATTATTAAATTATTACTGTGTACATTAATGCAATCACCGGGCAACATACACTGGTTTCACATGTACTCTTGTAAGATGCACCATAGGTGTGATCCCACCAATCATCCTCCCTCTGCCCATCCTCCCCCTTCCCGTACCTCTCACCCTTCGTCATATTCTTAGGTTATAATTGGGTTATAGCTTTCATATGAAGCCATAAATTAGTTTCATAGTAGGTCTCAGTACATTGGATACTTTTTCTTCCATTCTTGAGATACTTTACTAAGAACAATATGTTCCAGCTCCATCCATGTAAACATGAAAGAGGTAAAGTCTCCATCTTTCTTGATGGCTGCATAATATTCCATGGTGTACATATGCCACACTTTATTAATCCATTTGTGGATCGATGGGTAGTTAGGCTTTTCCCATGACTTAGCAATTATGAATTGGGCTGCAATAAATATTCTAATGCAAATATTTTTTTTTTTTATAATGTGATTTTTCGTCTTCTAGGTATATACCTATTAGAGGAATTGTAGAATCTAATGATGTCAGGTCTATTTCTAGATCTCTAAGTGTTCTCCAAACATCTTCCCAAAGGAAATGTATTAGTTTGCATTCCCACCAGCAGTGTAGAAGTGTTCCCTTTTCTTCATATCCATGCCAACATTTCTGGTCTTGGGATTTTGTGATATGGGCTCATCTTACTGAAGTTAGATGATATCTCAAAATAGTTTTGATTTGCATTTCTCTGATGATTAAAGATGATGAGAATTTTTTCATATGTCTGTAGGCCATTTGCCTGTTTTCTTTAGAGAAATTTCTCTTCAAGTCCCTTGCCCAACCTGCGATGGGATCACTTGTTCTCTTCTTGCTTATACGTTTGAGTTCTCTGTGGATTCTGGTTTTTAAACCTTTGTTGGAGACATAACCTGCAAATATCTTCTCCCATTCTGAGGGCTGTCTGCTTGCTTTACTTACTGTGTTCTTGGCTGTGCAGAAGCTTTTTAGTTTGATCAGGTCACAGTAGTGTATTTTTGAAACTGCTTCAATTGCTCAGGGGGTCCTCCTCATAAAATATTTGCTCAGGCCAATTTCTTTAAGAGTTTTTCCTGCACTTTCTTTTAGTATTTTTATAGTTTTATATCTTTAGTTTAAATGTTTAATCAGTGAGAGTTCATCTTATTTAATGGTGAAAGATTTGGGTCCAGTTTCAGTCTACTACAGGTTGGCAGCCAGTACACTCAGTGCCATTTGTTAAATAGGGAATCTTTTCCCCACTGAATGTTTTTAATTGGCTTGTGAAAGATCAAATAATGGTAAGTAGCTGGGTTCATCTCTTGGTTCTCTGTTCTGTTCCATACATTTACCTCTCTGCTTGTTGTGCCAGTAGTTTGTTGTTGTTGTTGTTGTTGTTGTTTTATCACTATTGATTTATAGTATAGTCTGAGGTCTGGTAGCATAATTCCTCCTGCTTTGTTTTTATTTCTGAGTAATGTCTTGGCTATTCGAAGATTTTTCTGATTCCATATAAAATGAAGTTTTTTTTTTTTGAGATCTTTAATGTATGACAGCAGAGCTTTAATAGGGATTGCATTAAAATTGTATATTGCTTTGGGTAATATGGACATTTTAACAAAGCTGATTCTTCCCAGCCATGAGCATTGTATGTTTTTCCATTTGTTAACATTTTCAGCTATTTCTTTTCTTAGAATTTCATAGTTCTCTTTATGGAGATCTTTCACATCCTTTGTTAGATAAACTCCCAAATATTTCATCTTTGGCACTATTGTGAATGAAATAGAGTCCTTGACTGTTTTTTCAGCTTGACTATTGTTGGTATATATGAAGGCGACAGATTTATGAGTGTTGATTTTCTAACCTGTGATACTGCTGTATTCCTTGATCACTTCTAAGTGTTTTGTAGTAGAATCCCTGGTGTTTTACAGATATACAATCATATCATCTGCAAAGAGTGAAAGTTTAATCCCTTCTGACCCTATATGTATACCCTTGATCATGTTTTCTTCCCTAATTGTGATGCCTAAAACTTTTATTACAGTGTTAAAGAGTAGTGGAGACAATGGTCAACCTTACCTGGTTTGTGATCTGAGAAAAAATGATTTCAATTTAACTCAATTCAATATGATATTGGCTGTGAATTTGGTGTAGATGGCCTCTATTAGTTTAAGAAATGTCCCTTCTATAACCATTTTCTCAAGTGTTCTGATAATGAAGGGATTCTGGATATTATAAAAAGCTTTTTCTGTATCAATTGAGAGAATCACATGGTCTTCATTTTTTAATTTGTTTATGTGCTGAATTATATTTATAGATTTAAATATATTGAACCAGCCTTAAGACCTTGGGATAAAACCGACTTGGTCATGATGTATAATTTGTTTGACGTGTTGCTGGATTTTTTTCCCGGATCTTGTTGAATATTTTTGCATCTATATTCATTAATGATACTGGTCCATAATTTTCTTTTCTTGTTGGGTCTTTTCCTGGGTTGGGGATCAGCATGGTGTTTGCTTCATAGAACGTGTTGGGTAGTATTTCTTCTTTTTCTATATTTTGGAAAAGGTTGAGTAATATAGGTACTAGTTTCTTTTTAAAGTTTGATAGAATTCTGACATGAATCCATCTTGTCCCTGGGTTTTCTTTTTAGGGAGATTTTTTATGGTTGATGCTATTTCAGAACTTGATGTAGGCCTGTTTAACATTTCCACTTGATTCTAGCAAAGTCTTGGAAGGTGACGTGCTTCCAAGTATTGGTCAATTTCCTTCAGATTTTTAAATTTCTGAGAATAAAGTTTCTTATAATATTCATTAAGAATTTTTTGAATTATTGATAAGTCTGTTCTTATTTTTGTTTTTGTTATTTCTGATTGATGAAATTAGAGAGTTTACTCTTTTTTTCCTGTTTAGGTTAGCCAAAAGTTTATCTATTTTATTGATCTTTTGTAAAAAACAAGTTTTTGATTTATTGTTCTGTTGTATAATTCTTTGCTTTTCAATTTCTTATAATTTTTTCCTAATTTTTGTTATTTTTTTTCTTCTACTGTGTTTGGGGTTGAAATGTTCTAACTTTTTCAGTTCCTTGAGATGTCCCATTAAATTGTTAACTTCCTCTCTTTCCATTCTCATGAGGAAGTGTTGCAGTGCTATAAATTTCCCTCTTAGGATTGCCTTCGCATTATCCCAGAGGTATGATAATTCATGTCTTCATTGTCATTTTTTTCCAAAAATTTGGTAATTCCCTTCTTAATCTCGTCTATGAATCAGCTATTATTCAGCACAAGGTTATTTAACTTCTATGTTATTGTATGAGTATGTAGATTTTTGTTGTTACTGAGTTCAACTTTTATTCCATGGTGGTCCAAGAAGATGCAAGGAATAATTTCTATTCCTTTCAATTTACTGAGGTTTGACTTGTGACCTAAGATGTAATCAATTTTGGAGTATGTTCTGTGGGCTGTTGATAAAAATGTGTATTCAGTTTTGTTGGGATGAAATGTTATGTAGGTGTCTGTTAAATTTAAATTTTGAATGGTTAGGTTTAAATCTAAAATTTCTTTGCTTAGCTTCTTATTGAAGGATCTAACTAACACTGCCAAATGAGTGTTATAATCTCTGAATATTATGGAACTGGAGGGTATCAAGTTGCTCATGTCTGTTAGAGTTTCTCTTATAAATTGAGGCACATTCTGGTTGGGTGCATAAATATTAATAATTGAAATCTCATCATATTGAGTATTACCCTTAACAAATATAAAGTGACCATTCTTATTCTTCCTTACTTTTGTTTGTTTAAAGCCTATTGTGTCTGCAAATAGAATTGCAACACCTGCTTTTTGCTGATTTCTATTTGCCTAAAATATAGATGACCATCCTGTCACCCTGAGTCTCTATTTATCATTTATGATGATTAAGATGATATTCTTGTATGCAGCAAATATCTGGCCTGAGTTTTTGTATCCAGTCAGCCAATCTGTGCCTCTTTAGAGGACTCTTTAAGCCATTTACATTAATGGAGAATATTGATAAGCCTGGTAAAATTTTGAGTATCAAGTTTTTCAAAAGTCTAATGGACATTTTTAATTGTTTCACCACTGTGGAAGTTGAAGTTTAATCAAAAGTTTCTGAGCGACTTTACTTTTCTGGCAGAGGATTGTGCTGCTCATTATGGAGGTTTGGTCTGAGAATATCCTGAAGAGCTGGATTAGTTATGGCAAATTTCTTTAACATGTGAATGTCATTAAAGTATTTAATTTCTCCATCATAAATGAAACTCAATTCAGCTGGATACAGGATCCTTGGTTAAAAGTTATTATTATTATTTTTTTTTTAGGAGATTAAAAGTTGATGAACACCCTCTTCTGGCTTGAAAAGTTTCAGCAGAGAGATCTACAGTCATTCTAATATTGTTCCCTTTGTATATAATGGTTTTCTTTTGTCTGGCTGCCATCAGAATTTTCTCTTTCATATTAACTTTAGTGAAGTTAATTATGATGTGCCTGGGGGATATCTTATTCAGGTTGATTCATGCTGGGGTTCTGAAACTGTCTGCTATCTGAATTCAGCATCTCTTGGCATGTCTGGAAAATTCTGTTTCATAATTTCATGGAGAAGGGCCTCTGTGCCTTGGGGAGCCACTTCATTGCTTTCAGGGATTTCTATGAAGTGAATATTAGCTTTGTCAAAATTATCCCAGAGCTCTCTGAGAGAATGGTCCCTTATTGCTTTTCATTTCTCTTTCTCTTTGAGAGTTTGGAAATGTTCAAATACTTTGTCTTCAATGTCAGAAATTCTTTCTTCTGCTTGCTCCACTCTGTTACTGAGGGATTCTACTGGCATTTTTCAGATCTTAGAAAACTGCAAATTTTTGCTTCAGTGTGTCAATTTCTTTGGTGGGTTCATCTTTAGATTTATTGAATTCTTGAGACAACTTTTGAATTTCTCCTCAAATTTCTAATTCCAACTTTTAAATTGCTTCTCACATTTCTAATTCCAAATTTCCCTCCATTCTATTAATCTTGTTTGCAATCCAAATTCTGAATTTGATTTCTGACATCTCGGCCATCTGTTTATGAATGGGATCATCAGTTGTGTCTGCCATATATTTCCTTGGAGGGGTTGATCTACTCGGGTTATTGTTGTTACCAGAGTTTTTCCACTGATTTTGATCTATAATTCTTTTGCACCATTTGACTAGATGAGCGGATAAAAAGAAGTTGGTTCGGGGGCTCCAGAAGTAGTGATTAACCATTCCTTTGCTCAAAAGCTGGGACTTGTGTCTGTACCTTTTCTTCTGGGGCTTTTCCAAGAACCCATACAGTTCTACGGCCTGAGAAACTGGGGACTTGCTTGATGTGGTGGGGCTAAGTGGCTCTGTCTTGTTTTCATCTGGTCTCTGTCCTACCCTAGTGAATCAGTTACTTTTTGTTAAAGTCTCAGCTGTGGAGAAATACCAGCAATTATGTCATCACGCCTTCCCCCCCCCCCCCCAGGCAACAATTGGAAAAGGAAAATCAAATCTTCCTACAACCACACACCCAAGGTACCACTTGGATAGTCCTTGGGCAATTGTCCCAGGTCAAGAGGTTTAAATCAACTTCTCAGTCAGCACCTGTCTCAGGAGGGAGAGTTTTAAATGTCTCTGGCAACTAGATCGCAGAGGTCTTCTGACAACTCAAATATGACTCACTCTGGTGCTCTGTGAGGTCTGGAGGATCCACCCAGCAATTAGATTTGTCTGGGAAGGTTGATGGCTCCTTTCCCACCTTGCACCTCTGTCACATCCAGTCACTGATAACCCTTCAGGGCTGTGATCCAGTTGCCTCCAATGAGAAGATACTTCAGGGTTTTGCACCTGCCTGAATCACAGAGAGATCTATGTCTCCTCAGCCAGGCTGCTGCTCTCTGCCACTATCCAGCAGGGAGAGGTGAGGCCTGACAATCTCGGGTGCTTCATGAAGGCTGGGGCTGTTCACTGAGTTCCAGCCCCACCCGTGGTTGATGTTTCTGACAGAACAGAACAAATTTGTAGAATTTGTTTCTGTCCCAGCTATATTCCCCTGCAGAAGAGACACTTAGAATTTACAGAACCTGTGCCTCAGGCCCTGTCTGTGTTGTTGCCTTGTCTCAGCAGCAGTTTGTATTCCAGTGGCTTGGTTAGCTGTCAGTTCCAGCCTCTGCCTGCCCTCTTTTGTCTCAGTTATTGATCCCCTGAGGGCCAGGTGCATCTTAGGCTCAGTGAAGCAGTCCTCTGGGTCAGCCCTGCCCTGGGCATCTGCCAGCTCTACGTGTCCATATCCTAGTCCCCACACTCAGGCCCAGCTGGTACCACCTTAGGCAAGCCCTCTACTAGTGGGGCCTGCATTTCTGTCCCAGATCTGTTCCACCAGTGGCTGCCACCAGAGAAGATGCCCAGGCTTTTCTGGTTCCCCAGAGAGACAGGGGGTATGGCTGTGAAATATACAAGGGTAAACCCTATTGTTGCTGAGGCGGCTGCTGCTCTGTGCCTCGAGGCACCACTCCTCCTGTATGGTTTTCTCTCATTGACTGTCCTCTCCTTACTACTGTACTGCAGAATCAGCACTGATCAGCAGCAGTCCATGCCCTGTCCACACCTCTTGAGAAAATGCCCAAGAATCTGGACTCCTGGGGTACAGGCTTCCAGACAACAGAGTGAGAGTGGAGGGGAGTGCTGAAAGTTCAGAATTGCAGGTAGAGAATATATACAGTTTTATATAGTTTTATGCCTGGCAGGAGAGTGCCATGGCACTCTAGTTTTTAGAGGGTATCTCCCATGGTATATAATGAGAGGACTTTTGAACTCTGCTCACTTGTTTGTATCAAGTACTTCAAGCCATTCTCATGGGGCAGGGGACTCCCGTCCACTTGGCAATGGATTTTGTACCTTTTGTTTGTATCCTTGGGGTTGCAGCTCACCTCGGCACAGTTGATGTGCGTTCTTCAATCTTCTCTCTTGGCACAGCTCTAATCCACCAGGTTACTTGCTAAATTTCTGTCCTTTAACTTTCCTTCTGGACAGGAGGAGCCTCTGTGAAAAGCTGGCTTCAGTCAGTCATCTTGCCTCTGCCCCCATGGTCTTTGTTTTTTATTTTGGTTGTATGCTGAATTATATTTATAGATTTACATGTATTGAACCAGTCTTGAGACCCTGTATAAAATCCTCTTGGTCATAGTGTACAATTTGATTGATGTGTTTTTGGATTCTTTTTGTTAGGATCTTGTTGAATATTTTTGCATCAATATTCATTAGTGATATTGGTCTATAATTTTCTATTCTTGTTGGGTCTTTTCCTTGTTTGGGAATCAGAGTGACGTTTGCTTTATAGAATGTGTTGTGTAGTATTTCTTCTTTTTCTATATTTTGGAAAAGGTTGAGTAGTATAGGTACTAGTTCTTTAAAGGTTTGGTAGAATTCTGATGTGAAGCCATGTGGTCCCAGGCATTTTGCTTTGTTTTTTGAGAGATTTTGTATAGTTTATCCTATTTCACAACTTGATATAGGCCTGTTCAACACTTCCACTTTATTCTGCCTAAGTCTGAGAAGGTGCGTACTTCCAAGTACTGGTCAATTTCATTCAAATTTTCATATTTCTGAGAATAGAGTTTCTTGTAATATTCATTAAGGATTTTTTGAATTTCTGACCATTATTTCTGTCCCAGCTATTTTCCCCTGCAGAAGAGACACTTAGAATTTACAGAACCTATGCCTCAGGCCCTGTCTGTGTTGTTGCCTGGTCTCAGCTGCAGTTTGTATTCCAGTGGCTTGGTTAGATGTCAGTTCCAGCCTCTGCCTGCCCTCTTTTGTCTCAGCTATTGATCTCCTGAGGGTTATTTTATCTTTGCCATTTCTGATTGATGAAATTATAGATTTTACTCTTTTTTTCCTGGTTAGGTTAGGCAAATGTTTATCTGTTTTATTGATCTTTTCAAAAAAACAACTTTTTGATTTATTGATCTATTGTATAATCCTTTTGTTTTCAATTTCATTTAATTCTGCTCTAATTTTGGTTATTTCTTTTCTTATTTAGGTTTGGGTTTGGAATGTTCTTTCTTTTCCAGTTGCTTGAGATGTCCCATTAAGTTGTTAACTTTCTCTCTTTTCAGTCTCTTGAGGAAGGCTTGCAGTGCTATAAATTTCCCCCTTATGACTACCTTTGCGGTATCCCAGGGTTCTGGTAATTCGTGTTTTCATTATCATTTTGTTCCAAAAATTTTGTAATTTCCTTCTTAATCTCATCTATCACCCAGCTATTATTCATCATAAGGTTATTTAGTTTTTATGTTTTTGTACAAGTGTGCAGATTCCTGTTGTTACTGAGTTCAACTTTTATTTCATGATGGTCTGAGAAAATGGAAGGAATAATTTATATTCTTTTGAATTTGCTGACGTTAGACCTGTGACCCATGATGTGATCAATTTTGGAGGCTGTTCCATGGGCTGATGAGAAGAATGTGTATTCCATTTTGTTAGGGTGAAACGTTCTGTAAATGTCTGCTCAATCCTATTGTTGAATGGTTAAGTTTAAGTCTACAATTTCTTTGCTTAGTTTCTTATTGGAGGATCTATCCAACACTTCCACAGGTGTATTAAAATTTCTAACTACTATGGTCCTTGAAGAAATCAAGTTGCTTGTGTCTATTAAACTCTTTCTTATAAATTGAGGTGCATTCTGGTTTGGTGCTTTAATGTTAATAATTGAAAAATCATCATGTTGAGTGTTACTCTTAACAAATATGAAGTGACCATACTTATCTTTCCTTACTTTTTTTTTTAATTATCTCCATTTTATTTATTTATTTATTTATTTATTTATTTATTGCAGTTTTTGGCCAGGGCTGGGTTTGAACCCACCACCTCCAGCATATGGGAGCAGCACTCTACTCCTTTGAGCCACAGGTGCTGCCCATCTTTCCTTACTCTTATTGATTTAAAGGCTGTTGTGTCTGTGAATAAAATTAAAACACTTGCTTTTTTTCCAATTTCCATTTGCCTAAAATATAGATGACCATCCCTTCACCCCGAGTCTTTATTTATCTTTTAAGGTAAGGTGAGATTTTTGTAAGCAGCAGATATCTGGCCTGAGTTTTTGTATTCAGTCAGCCAACTGTGCCTCTTTAGAGAACAATTTAAACCATTCACATTAACTAAGAACATTGATAAGCCTGGTAGAATTTTGGGTATTGAGTTTCGGATTTTCAAAATGTCTACTTTTTTAATCCTTTTGCCATTGTAGAAATTGAAATCAAAAGTTTCTGAGTGAATTTACTTTGGTGGTAGAGGATTGCACTGGTCATTATGGGGGATAGCTCTGAGAATATTCTGGAGAGCTTGTTTAATTATGGATAATTTCTTCAACATGTGAATATAATTAAAATATTTAACTTCTCCATCGTAAATGAAACTCAGTTTAGCTTGATACAGAATCCTGGGTTGAACACTATTTTGGCTTAGGAGATTAAAGGTTGATAACCACCCTCTTCTAACTTGAAAGGTTTCAGCAGAGACATCTGCATTCATTCTAATATTCTTCCCCTGGTATGTTATGGTTTTCTTATGTCTGGCTGCTTGCAGAATTTTCTTCTTCATATTAACTTTGGTGAAGTTAATTGTAATCTGTGTAGACGCGTTATCTGGGTTGAATTGTGCTGGGGTGAAACTGTGTACTATATGAATTTCAGAATCTTTTGGCATGTCTGGGAAGTTCTCCTTCATTATCTCATGGAGTAGAGTATCTGGGTCTTTCAAAGCCACCTCATCACCTTCAGGAATTCCTATAAGGAGAATATTATTTTTCTTCAAATTATTCCAGAACTCTCTGAGAGAATATTCCATTTTTGTTCTCCACTTCTCTTCCTCTTTGAGCATTTGGAGCATTCAAAAGCTTTGTCTTCAATGTCAGAAATCCTTTCTTCTGCCTGCTCCATTCTGTTAGTGAGGGATTCTACTGTATTTCTCAGATCTTTGAGGGCTGCAAGTTCTTGTCTCAATGTGTCAAAATCTTTTGTGATTTTTGTCTTTAAATTTATTGAATTATTGAGACAACTTTTGAAATGCTTCTTGTATTTCTAATTCCAACTTTACATCCATTCTATGGATCTTATTTGCGATCTAAATTCTGGATTTGATTTCTCAGCCATTTGTTTATAAATGAGATCTTCTGTTGTGTTCACCATGTCATTCCTTGGGGGAGTTGATCTACTCTGATTATTCATGTTGCTGGAAGTTTTCCACTGATTCTGCCCCATGATTATTTTATACTGCTTGGCTAGATGAACTGATAAGGTAAAGTTGGGTTGGGGGCTCCTAGACGAGGGATTAACCAGTCCTTTGCCCAAAGCTCAAACTGGTGTCTGTACCTTTATCTCTAGAGCTGTGCAATGGACCTGTACAGTACTATGGCCTGAGACACAGGAGATTTGCTTGGTGTGGTGGGGTAAGTGAGTCTATTTTGTTTTCATCTGTTCTCTGTCCAATCCTAGTGAATCAGTAACTCTGGGTTGAAGTCTCAGCAGTGGAGAAATACCATAAACTCAGTAACTCTATCCCCCAAAGGGCAACAACTGGAAAAGGAAAACCAAACCTTCCCACAACCACACACCCAGGGTACCACTTTGGATAGTCATCAGGTGATTGCCCCAAGCCAAGAGCTCCAAATCAATTTTCCCAGTCAGCATTCAGGCTCAAATGGGAGATTTCAGAAGATCTCCATCAACTAGATAGCAGGGGTCTGCTGGCAGCTTAAGTATGACTCACTCCGGTGCTCCATGGAGTCAGAAGGGCCCACCCAGTGAATGAATTAGTCTGAGAATGTTGATGCCTCCTTCCCCACCTTACACCTCTATCACACCCAGTCACTGGTAACTCTGTAGGGCTGTAACCTGATTCCCTCCAATGAGCAGATGGTATAGAGTTTTGTGCCTGCCTGAGTCACAAGGAGATCTATGTTTTCTCCTCCAGGCCACTGCACTCTGCTACCAGTTGGCAGGGGTAGCTAAAGCCTGACAGCTTCGGGTATTTAATGGAAGCTGGGGCTATTCACTCAGTTCCAGCTCTGCCCCAGATTGATGTTTCTGCCACTTATATGCTTGAAGAATTTGCATTTCTGTCCCAGCTATATTCCCCTGTGGGCCAGGCACTATTTAAGTTCACAGAAACTGCTATTCAGCCCTGCCCTGTCTCACTGCCATTGCACCAGTTCTCAAGGAGCTGTTTTCTCTGTCTCTGCTTCACTCTGTGTTGGGGAAGGTGCATTTAGAGGTCACACTCAACTCTCAGTTCCTGCCTCTCCCTGGGCTGGTGATGTTCCCCACCTGCTTTTGTCTCAGCTATGTTCCCTTAGGGGCTGGGTGCTTCTCAGGCTCACTAAAGCAGCACTTCTGACTCAGCCCCACCCCGGGAATATGCCATCTAGTCTTGGTACCTGCCATGCTGCGCCCATGCAGGCACAGCCTCAGGCATACCCTTTACTCCCGGGGCCTGCATTTCCGCCCCAGATCTGTTCTGCCAGTGACTGCCTCTAGAGTAGAGGCCTGGATTTCTCTGGTTGACAAGAGAGGCAGGTAGTGTCTCTCCAAAATATTCCCAGGTGTGAGCCCTATTGTTCTAGCTGTTGCCACTGTTGCTCTGTGCCATGGGGTGCCATTTCTTCCTCTCCCATATGGTTCCCTTGGTCCACAGTCTTCTCTTTATCCCCATACCACAGAATCAGCACAGACCTGCAACAGCCCATGCCTTGTCCACACCTCTCTATAAAATTCCCAAGAATCTGGACTACATGTGGTGAGAGTGGAGGGGAGTACAGGGAGTTCAGAATTGCAGGTAGAGAATATATACAGTTTTATGCCTGGCAGTAGAGTGCCATGGCACACTAGTGGGCCTTCTCTGGGGGAAGGAGTTCCAGTTTTTAGAGGGTTTCTCCTGTGGGATAAAATCAGCACTCTGCTCCCTTGTTTGTAGAAAGTATGCTGCAAGGCGAGGGGACTCCTGTCTGTTTGGCAATGGATTTTGTACCTATTGTTTGTTTCCTTGGGGTCATAGCTTGCCTCAGCAGTGTTAATGTGCATACTTCAACCTTCTTCCTTGGCTCAGCTCAAAACCATCAGCTAATCTTCTGTCATTTAATTCTCCTTCTGGACTGAAACCCCTGTGGAAAGCTGGCTCCAGTCAGCCATCTTGTCTCCAACCCTCACCCCTTTTTTTTACTCTTACAGGTATTTCCACTTCTGTCTTCCTCTGAGACTCTGTCTGAAAAAAGGAAAAAAAAAAAAAAAGATGAATATCTCAGGCAATTTAGGCAGATCTATTTTTTATGGTTTCCCAGATTATTTATTTTGCTTTTTTGGGTGGTGTTGCCCTGATATTTTGTACATGTTGTAACCTATCTTTGATTGTTGAGGATTAGTACAGTCACCTTTAACCAACTTTATGATATGGCTTTATCAAGTAGGACTCTAACACAAATTTTTGTAAAAACCAGAGGAACTGCATGTACATTATAAAAATGTATTGCAGGT
>CAUYPK010106157.1:0-43972 GCA_963574355.1 Loris lydekkerianus
AATGTTAGCCAACCCCCCCACCACACCCCCCCCAACAACCTAAAAAAAAAACACCCCCCAAAATCAAAAAAAAAGCCACCCCCAACTCAAAAAAAAAAAAAAAAAAAAAAACCTCCTAACTTCAGGAAAAAAAGGCCCCCCTTAACTGCAAAAAAAAAAAAAAAAAAAAAAATACCCAACTAACTGCAAAATAAAAAGAAAAAATAGACCTCCTAACTTAAAAATAAATAAATAAATTCTAACTTGTTCTTACCTCAGGCAGCTGCAGGCTCTGCACAGGCAAGCTCATAGCTCATCCAATCACACCTGAGACTGAAGGAGGGGAGTTGGAGAGTGGTGCATATTCCACACATGCACACTGTGGGCCTGGGACGAGTCAGCTGCTAAGCAGGACAGGCAGCAGCAGCAAAAATACTTGGTGGGCCAGATAAATGTCCTTGCACAGCCTTTCCCATTGTCAACATCCCTTGGCCAGAATAGGACATATGTTGCAATTAGTGAACTTACGGTGACACATCATTAGCACCCAAAGCCTGCAGTTTACACAGGAGCTGAATGTAAGTGTTGCATATTCTGTATGTTCAGACAAATGTAAAATGACATGTATCCACCATACCCATCATGCAGAGCAGTTTTGCTTCCCTAAATTTCTTGTATTCTGCCTGTTTATCCCTCCATGCCCTCAACAACCTGACATTTATCTAGCCCACAAGATAAATGTCCTGCTTGTGGCCCGCGGGCCGTAGTTTGAGGACCCCTGCATCAGAGAGTACTGCACACTTGAAAAATAATTTAATCCAATTAAATGTAGATTCGATCTTCCATTTGCTGAAAAGAACCACACATCAGCCTATGTGATGTCCCATATACTGTACTGAGTTCCATAGAAACCATGCTCAGCTAGAGAGACACAAGACATTCTCTCCCTCAGTCACATATGGGCTGGTCTTACAAAGTGGGTTCTAGCACATGGTCCTTGGCTTTTCAGGTTTATGCTTTGGATTAGTGAAGCAGGATTACATAATGAAATAATCAGACACTTACATCTAGGAGATGTAAAAATGTGCACTCATATATTTATTAATTTAATTTATCAAATATTTGATAAAGATTGAATTAGATGCTATACAATAATGATTATTGAAAACTGAGCTTCCTGACCTCACAGAGTGTTGTGTTCAGCCTTAGCTCCAGACAGCAGCATAGGGATTAACCAAGCAATGGTGCAAATCAGCAGTAAAATCCCAAGAGACAGTGGTGCCACAAAGAGTAAGTCTTTATTAATGTAGAACCTAATATAGAGATTTGGAATTGTTTTATCAAGAATACTACTATGTATACATATATGTAGAAAAGTAAACAAATCAGAAATACACTGCTGGTTATGTTTGATTTTTACAAACAAATAGACCATGACCAGTATATCAGAAGTCTCCCTTATCCACCCTTATCTTTACTCATCCCAAGGGTAACCCATAGCTTGTGAAGTTATGGATTATTATTTCTATTTGTAAACCTTATATTAAAGTAATCAGACAATTTGGGATTTTGTTTCTATGTTTTGCTCAACTTTTGTGAGATTCATCCATGTTTTTGCGTATAAGTTGTATAATATTCTATATGTATACTTAAATTTATCTCTTCTGCTATTCTGAGCAGTAGCAGTAGTTTCTAACTTTCAAAAATTTTCTAACTTTCTAATTTAAAAAAACATTGCCAAACTGTATTCCAAAGTGGCTGTACCATTTTGCATTTCCACCAGCAATGCTAGAGAGTTCCAGTTCCTCCACATGCTTCTTAGGCGTTATCAGTCTTTTTTTTTTTTTTTTTTTTTTAACCATTCTGTTGACTCCATAGCATCACATTGTGGTTGTAATTGCACTTCTAAAGAGAGAGGGCAGAGAATGCTCCTCTGAAGAGCTGACAGTGGAGCTGAGACTTGAAATGATGATAAGGAGAGGAGGGAAACGAAGAGCACCCCAGGAAGGAGGACTAGCACTGTGCAAAGATTGGTGGTGGGAGGCA
Organism: Loris lydekkerianus; assembly: GCA_963574355.1. NCBI lineage: Eukaryota > Metazoa > Chordata > Mammalia > Primates > Lorisidae > Loris > Loris lydekkerianus. Next base: position 2,026 of record CAUYPK010106157.1, read on the forward strand.
GCATGGTGCAGGGAGCTGGTGTGGTAGAAGCAAAGGGAGTGGGCAGTGGGAGGAGATGAGAATGGATGTGTCAGGAGTGGCCTGGTAGGGCACAGCCTTAGATAACCAAGGACCTCTGTCTTCATACTCAGGGCAACAGAAAGTCATCACCAGACTCTAAAAAGATAAGTCATTAGATTTGCCTGGATCACTTTAGCTGCTCCATGGATAGACAATTGAAAGAGGCAAATGGGTGGAGGGAAAGAGATGGACACAGATAAGCTGCTGTAGTGTCCCAAGAGGCAGGTCTAGTTCTGGAGTGAAGAGTTCTCTTTCTGAGGCTAGTTGGCCTACATGGTCTCTAGTGGCCTAATTTAAGAGCCTGGTGTGTGTCCACAACCTTAGGACCTTTTTTGGTATATTAATATAGCCTCACCGCAGAGCCCTGGTGACTAGATTATACTCCACAGTAATGTGAGAAAATTATGGCCATACTCTTAGCATCAGTCTGCTTAACCAAGAATCCTATCTTATAATTTCCAAGCACTTGAGTAAGAGATTGATTAATTGACTAATGTAGTTAAAATGATGGGTTCCTTGTCTTCTCTGTATTTACTGAGGTTGAGAGGAAAGCTGACTTTATCTTTTTATTGACTAAATAAAGGCCTGTGACTAATAGCTCAGTATGTGTTTCTGAGCACCCACCACTCCCATACTGATGCAGCTGAGGTTTGTTTCTACATAAGGGAAATGTAGGTGATGAGACTTTATCATAAAGGGAGCTTCTCCTTCCTGTGTGCCAATCAAATGCAGACTCTGGGTTTGTAGACCCCAGATCACTATTATTTGGGACTTAGGATGAGTCATGGCAATGTGATTAGCCATGAGTATGAAATCTATAAATGTGGTACATGAATGTTTTTATATGAGACAGCTGTGAAAGAAAAGAGTGGAAATTCTGCGAGGTCATCTAGTGAAAACTCAATAGATTACAACAGCTGTCTAAATAGTCATTAAAATTACAACATAATGATCTAGAGAAATTAATTCAGGGTAAATTAAAAAGTAATATGTTCAGAAATCTCTGTAGATGTGGGTGATTTAAGAGGTGGGGAGAGGATGTACATGAGTGTGGCTGCGCCTGTGTGTGCTGTTCTCACACCTGAGGCTTACCATTGACTCTGTTATTGGGCAATTCACCGACTCTCTCCATATGTTGGTTTCTGTATCTGTGAAATGAAGAAATTGGCCTTAGATAATCCTTAAGGACTATCAAGTGCTAATGCCTGAGTCTTCTGTTATTAATCAGCCATAATTACATGCTCTCCAATGAGCCCTCCATAACAGCCTCATCCCTGACTCTCAAACTGGAAAATTAGAATGATTTAAACAGGCAGAAATGCATAAGGTCTTTGTAGATTTTCCTCTGCAGCCCCAACAAATTGTAGATCTAGCTTTCCTGGTTTGTCTTTTAAATGATTGTTTGATTTAGTGGATATAGACAAAACACAATGATTTGGTTAGTATTATTTATTGACTATTAGTCAATAAAACCATCTGAGAATACTTTGGAAAATTTCTGTGTGTGAATTATTCTAACTTTGAGACTATGGAGATATAATTGTGTTGTACTTTTTAATCTATATTAACTGACATGATTAAAAGTAATAACTTTTGAGAGTAATTATAGAGACAGTCAGGAACATTAATTAAACAACAAATTGTGCCTTTGAGATCAATTTCTATTTAAATTTTTTGCAGATTAGAAACCTAGGATAAGTTTCTTATCAATAAAGCAACCTAACATAGTCTTTAAATATTAGAAGTAGGCTAGCAGGCTAGAAAGTCATTAGACAGTGATTTCAGCTGCAGGACGATAAGAAATTAAATGCAATCTTGAAATTTACAAAAAGAAAAATTGGTTAGGGAAAATCTTGCCTGCTGAGAAAAGTTCTAAGCATTCATGTGAATAAAGACTTGATATTTCTCCTTTGATGTTGTCCTTCTAAAATACAGGAATTGTGACATTTTCATCTACATAGCACTTTCAAGATGAACTTTAAGTGCAATTTAATTACATTCAGGTGATAGCAAATGCTGGCAGCAGTTGTCAGCAAATTATTTCATTAATAACTTTGATGCCAAATGATTTTGGATCTTGGAGCCTTTCTCCTTTTGATTTATCTGCAAATATGTGTATTAAGTCATAACTATACCATGTCAAACTTAACCCTGTAGGGTTGTGGTGGGCCCTGGAGGACCTAACTGCAATCTTAATCCAGATGATTGATTACCTGTCTTCATAGATATCGCTCCAACTGTTTGAGATGTGGGGCTACCAGGGTAATAGAAAGTTATAAGGCCAGAAAGGTATTACAAATAAGCAAAGTGGCTTGCATAGACTGAGTACAATCCTGGAGAATGTGGGAACAGCTACTAGAAGGGACATCTTAGGAAACCTTAGCTTTTAGGGTACTTGCTCAATTTTTAAATGTAGGTAACTAATTCAAAGAACAAATAAACTTTGTAGAACAATTTTTGTGGGGTTTTTTTTGTTTGTTTGTTTGTTTGGTCTTTTGCCCATATGTGTCCCATAAGCATCAGTTTGCAATATCATTATGAGAATAAGAAATCTGAAGGAGTATCCCAAGTTACATGACAAATTCTATTAAATGGAACTGTAAAAAATGGCTGTTTTTTATAGCAAAAAAAGATCAAATATCAGTAACTTACTATAGTTCATCCTAATTGTTTTCAGCAAGATATAGACACCAGTAGTCTGCACTGTCAGAACTTACATGTAAGTTAGGTGACAGAGAATAGCACAAACCAAGTTTTAATTCTTTTTTTCCTTTTTTTTTATTAAATCTGAGCTGTGTACATAATGAAATTATGGGGTATGATGTGCTGGTTTTATATACAATTTGAAATGCTTCCATCAAATTGGTTAACATAACCTTCACTGCATTTTCTAAGTTAGTGTTAAGACATTTATATTCTACAATTAGTAGATATAACCTGCACCCTTGTAAAATGCACCATAGGTGTGGTACCACCAATTATCCTCCCTCTATCCATCCTCCCTCATTCCTTCCCCCTCTTCTTTCCCCTTCATCTTGGGCTGTAGTTGGGTCATAGCTTTCATGTGGAAGTATGGGTGTTTATAAATTGGTTTCATAGTGGGGATGAGTATATTGGATACATTTTCTTCCATTCTTGAGATACTCTGCTAAGAAGAATATGTTCCAGCTCCATCCATGTAAACAAAAAAGGTAAAGTCTCCATCTTTTTTAAGGCTGCATAATATTCCATGGTGTACATACACCACAGTTTATTAATCCATTCATGGGTCAATGGGCACTTGGGCTTCTTCCATGATTTAGCAATTATGAATAGGGCTTCCATAAACATTCTGGTGCAAATATCTTTGTTATAAAGTGATTTTTGGTTTTCTGTATATACCTAATAGAGGAATTGCAGGATCAAATGGCAGGTCTATTTTTAGATCCCTAAGTGGTCTCCAAACATCTTTCCAAAAGGAACGTATTAGTTTATATTCCCACCAGCAGTGCAGAAGTGTTCCCTTTTCTCCACATCCACACCAACATCTCTGATTCTGGGATTTTCTGAGGTGGGCTAATCTTACTAGAGTTAGATGTAATCTCAAAGTGGTTTTGATTTGCATTTCTCTGATGATTAATGATGAAAAGCATTTTTTCATGTGTCTGTAGGCCATGAGCCTGTCTTCTTCCGAGAAGTTTCTCTTCAAGTCCCTTGCCCACACTGAGATGGGATCATTTGTTCTTTTCTTGCTAATACTTTTGAGTTCTCTGTGGATTCTGGTTATTCAACCTTGGTCAGATATATAACCTGTAATTATCTTCTCTCATTCTGAGAGCTTTCTGCTTGCTTTATGTATGGTGTTCTTGGCTGTGCAGAAGATTTTTAGTTTGATCAGATCCCACTAATGTATTTTTGGTGTTGCTTCAATTCCCCGGGGGGTCCTCCTCATAAAATATCCTCCCAAGCCGATTTCTTCAAGTGTTTTCCCTGCACTTTCTTCTATAATTTTTATAGTTTCATGTCTTAAGTTTAAATCTTTAATCCAGTGAGAATATATCTTAATTAATGGTGAAAGGTGTGGGTCCAGTTTCAGTTTTCTACAGGTCAACAGCCAGTTCACCCAGCACCATTTGTTAAATAGGGAGTCTTTTCCCCACTGAATGTTCTTGATTGGCTTATCGAAGATCCAATAAGTAGCTGGGTTCATCTCTTGGTTCTCTATTCTGTTCCATACATCTACCTCTCTGTTTTTTTGCCAGTACCATGCTGTTTTGATCACCATCGATTTATAGTATAGTCTGAGGTCTGGTAGCACGATTCCTCCTGATTTGTTTTTATTTCCTAGCAAACAGAATCCAGCATCACGTCAAACAAATCACACACCATGACCAAGTTGGTTTTATCCCAGGGTCTCAAGGATGGTTCAATATTTGTAAATCTATAAATATAATACATCACATAAACAAAATAAAAAACAAAGACCATATGATTCTCTCAATCAATGCATTGAGAGATAATATCCAGCATTCTTTTATGATGACAACACTTAAAAAAAAAAAAATAGGTAGAGAAGGGACATTTCTTAAACTGATAGAGGCCATCTACAGCAAACCCACAGCTAATATCATATTGAATAGAGTTAAACTGAAATCATTTCCACTCAGATCAGGAACCAGGAAAGGTTGTCCATTATCTCCACTGCTTTTTAACATTGTAATGGAAGTCTTAGCCACCATAATCAGGCAAGAAAAGATGATCAAGGGTATCCAAATAGGAACAGAGGAGATCAAACTTTTACTCTTCATAGATGATATGATTGTATATCTGGAAAACCCAGGATTCAACTACAAAACTTTTAGAAGTGATCAAGGAATATAGCAGCATCTGAGGTTACAAAATCAACACTCACAGATCTGTAGCCTTTATATATGCCAACAATAGTCAAGTTGACTATTGCTTTATAGTAGTACCAAAGAAGATGAAATACTTGAGAGTTTACCTGACAAAGGTTGTGAAAGATCTCTATAAAGAGAACTCTGAAACACTGAGAAAAAGCTGAAGATGTCAACATACCATGCTCATGGCTGGGAAGAACCAACATTGTTAAAATGTCCATACTACCCAAAACAATATACAATTTTAATGCAATCCTTATTAAAGCACCACTGCCATACTTTAAAGATCTTGAAAAAAATAATACTTTGTTTTATATGGAATCAGCAAGTTTTAATTCTTATAAGAAATCACCCTTACTCCCCTGTCCTGAAAAATTTAGTGAAAGTGGCTGACCTCCTCAGACATCTGTACTTTTGCATAGACTTGTAAAATATGAGGAAAGGGAGTTAGAAAACCTAGAAATAAAGGATTTTAAAGACTTACATGGGGAGTTTCAAATATAGGGGTGCATTAGTCTGTTAGAGCTGCCATAGTAAAACACTATAAACTGGGTAGCTAAAACTACAGGAAGTTTTCTCCCAATTTTGAAGGCTCCAAGTCAATGTGAAGGTGGTGGCAAGTTTTGTGTTTTCAGAGGCTTCTCTACTTGGCTTGCAGATGACCCCCAACTTACTGTGTCCTCAGAAGGTCTTCTTGCCATGCGCACACATCCCTGGTGTCCCTTTCTGTATCCAAATTTTCTATTATAGAGATACCACTTGGGTTGGATTAGGGTCTCCTCATGACTTCATTTAATCTTAATCACCTCTTTAAAGGCCCTAATTCCAAATAAAGTCACAGAAATTTCATATACAATTTTGGGTGGGACACAATTCAGCCCATAACAAGTTAGCTGGTACATTTTTAAAAGCATCCCGTCAAGATGAGAGTCCTCATTTGTACCCTTTGTGGTATAAATACATGGCTGATTTTAGGTCACTAACATGACATTTCTAAACATGGACTTGGAAAGATAGGGGCAATAGCACAGCCTTTTGTAGAAATTCCACATTCAGATACAGCAAACATAAATAACCCCAATGACACAGGTAATAGTAAAATAATGAGGAAGAAATGAACTTTTAGAATTTTTCTTATATCATTTATTGTAAGTTTATAGAATTTAATTTTTAATAATGGCTGAATTTAAGAATCACCCAGTAAAATTTTTGAAAACTTAACAATGGGCTCTCAAGAGCTCGTACCAGTGAGACCCCAAAGACTGAGTCTTGTAGCCCTTAGGTAGAATTCCGTTATTAGAGGTGCATGAGTAGGATAGCTTATTTAGGACTTATAGAGGGATGATCTATTGGGCAGATGACTGGCAGGATTTGGGAAAAAATAAGCAGGGAGAATATAAAATTAATAAATGAGAGAAGAAATGGAGAACTTGGAAGGGGTAGTTTGGATGGGCAGTGAATCATGAGGCATGATGGGCAGAGCGAGCCCTGGGGCCAGGTGACCAGAATTCCTATCCTAGTTTTTCCCAAACAGACCCAGTGATTTGGTGCATGACATGGACTCTCTGAGCCCCAGTTTCTTCTGCTAACGTACATCCCCCGTCTATGCTTTCTCAGGAGACATTCAGCTCTTTCTGTCACTTACTGTACCACATAATTGCCAAGCTTTTTAAGTATTTTCCATCTCTAAAAGGTGATTTAGAAAAATATCCATAACTAAGGTGTCTGTTCCCCACATATGATGCAGCTTCCTGCCACAGAATATACACTATATGGAATACATACTGTATGTTCTGTCATTTCTATCAAAATGTGCTTTTTTTCTTATGATCCACGGAGGAAGTTCCAAGTACCCCATTTCAATGTGCATCTGGCTTAGCAGCAAGGTATGTAAACTATATTAGATTTAGGAACCCCAGAGGCATTCTACTTTCAGTTCAGTAGTTAAGGCTCAGTGAATGCTTTATGATTTGACTGCATCATGGCAGGGGGCCTGATTGCTGTGCTTTTGAACAGGCCACTTGAAAATAAAAATGGGGGTATTGTGCATTTAAGACCTCTGAATAAAACAAGTCTTCATTGGCTCATGGGTATTTGCAAACTCTTCTATAAGTATTCTTTCAGAACTGTCTAGAAATGGTTCTAGTCTACATATGGTTATCAAGAAATGAAAATAACCAATGTATAGCTTGTTGGTTTGCCCCACCTGCTTTGTGGTACAATCCTCTCCCCGATGTTTTTTAAGAAGCATTCCCTGGGCTGGCTTGCATCAGTGTTACATGGAAATTTATTCAAATACACTTCTTAGGCCCTTGCTCAGACCTAAGTGAATCTTTGTGAATGAGGCCCAGCAATCTGTGTTTCAAACACTCCAGGTGATTCTGATGCTGGCTAACTGATGGGAAGCTCTGCCATGTGAAACGCATGGGAGTCAGGGTTTCTCTCGTGTTCCCGTCTCTTTATGTCAGTGGTTCTCTAAGACAATGTCCCTGGACCAACATCATCAGCATCACTTGGGAATTAGGTAGAAATGCAAATTCCTGGGTATCACCCAAATCCATTATAAATTCAGGAGATGGAGTTTTTGCAATAAGCAGAATAATTGCCAAAATGTAATTTGAAATGATGAACTTGGATTGCTCTGTTTGGAATTAAGGAAAGAAAAGTATTAGTCTGATAATAACACATCAATAGTGGGTACAGAGTAGATTTCCAAAGAGGGGGAAAGGGCCACGTGAAAAGATGAGTCTATGGTTTAAGTCTGTTAGAATAAAGGGTAGTTGGGGGATGGGGACCATTTATACAGAAGTGAAAGCTATGGCTGCCCCACCTCTCCCTGTGCCTAAGGGAACATTGAAAATCTGTCATGTAATGCTCAGGAAGTCTTACAGCTTTCTAGAAAAGCTAAGAGAGCATAACCTGAAGTTTTCTGGAGAAAGCCTGCTTAAAGAGATGTGTTTTACTGGGCACATTCTGTGATTCTTAACTTACCAAACACTCCTGACCTTGCCATCCCCCAACCCCCTCCTGCCTCCCCCAAAGCTTTAGCCCACCCACCTGTCTGGCAGTGGTGCAGGAGAGCCCAGACACATCTCACTACCATCCTAAGGATGCATCCTTCCTTTTCCTGCAACGTCAAGGCCCAGAGGGTATGTCCTTAGGCAGGCTACCTGGCAAAATTCTGCCTGTCACGTAGAGTTGTCTGATTTCACTTTAGGACCTATTATAGGCAGATGGAGCCAGTTTGAGCATGAACACTTTATATACTTTTAAAGCAGGCATTTTCCAGAGGAGAAAACTGTCCTGGAAATGACATGCTCCTGATGAGAAACAGAGGCTGAAACACAACCCTTCTGTCACCCAGGACTCTTCCCACTAACATTCTTCCAGCTCTTATAAAGTCTCAGTCCAGTGTTGAGGAACCTAAGAGTCAAACGACTGCTAAGTATCCTCTTCTTAGAAAGCAGGAGCCTCTGGCATAAGACAATCTCTAAGGATAAATAAATTAAATGAATGGGTCTTGAGCTTCGCCCAACTCTGATTTGCATAACTGCTTCAAAACTAGTGACCTGGGAATAAATTCCAAGTGGAAAGTATTTCCAAGTTTCGTTTATGGAGAAATGGTCCATGGGAGCCTTTTCCTAGGTCTTCACTGCTGTGTGCTGCTTTAGCTTTTTCAAATGTGTGGCCAGTGGGGAGTTTCTTTTCCTCCACGTGATTCTGACTCATCTCTCACCCTCTTCACTGACACCCCGAAGTGCCATTTAGCACTCCGGGATACCTTGTGTGTAAAAGATAATCCTTTGAGAGATCTGGGTCCATAAACCAGTGAATGAGTCATGTGTGGCACAGCAGTGCTGCTTTTCATCTTAAGAATGGGCAATGAGGGTCATGCTACTATTTCATCCAAATGGGAAAAGGAAATTAACATGGAACAGAGGAGAAGTCAGAAATCCTTTAGTTGCATTTAGCTTCCATAGAACACTGGATCCAAGAAATCATACCAGAGAGAAAATATCTGCTTGATGATGTATGAGACAGGGCCATGGAATTTGGGGACATACAGAATATGGTGTCAAGCAAGATGAATCACATCCTTCAGTTACAGTGCAGTTGGAAAGCCTTTTATTCCTTGGAGAGACAGATATCTCATGCCATCAAATTGAGCTTTCAGTGCTAGAATGGAGTCATGCAGGGTGATCAAGTAGATTGTATTGCTGGTCAATACCTTTTCTATTATTATGTTACTGGAAAATAATTACCATTATCTTCTGCTCGCGCCTGTGCAAGATTGAGAAAGATTGGAGAGAGGAAAAATATTGTATTGTTCAACATGTTATTTTGTATTCTCCCCTTACACGTGTGAAAGCCAGCAGCACTAGCTGAAGATTATATATATTTTAAAATCATATCCCTATTGCAATTTCTACTGCCTTTTAAAAATGACCATTAAACTCAGTTGGAAATGAAATTCTGGGATTTATAATCGAAGCAGGAATGTTAGACATATCAATACTTAATTTCACATTTTATAGATTTGGTTTTGGTTTAAAACTATACTTAGGATTTTTTCATAATAATGATGTCAAAGATGTTTAACAAATCATTGAATGAGGAAAACAGGTTTAAGGTTTAATTCGGTGAAAGATTATAATTTGTATTACATTATCTCATGCCTTTTCCTGGCTACATTTTGCATAATGGGGGTGCCTAAAAGAATGTTCGGTCTTTTGCCATATAACTTTGAGGAAATTCTGTATCTTTCTGAAAGGGCTGTGGAGAATATTGGGCCCTACTGAAGAGCTGGCTTTTACTCACATCATGTTCTGGAACTGTCGTGGATCTATTAAAGATGTCCGTCATCAGATGTCCATCATAAATGCCTGTCATTTATGTATTCCCATAAATACATAAAAATAAGTTCTTCAAAAATAAGGATCCTCGGGAATTTTTTTCTAATTTGCCCCGAATGCATTTTAAACACCCAAATATGTTGGTTAACTAAACAACAAAACAAAAAGCTGAAAATCTCATTTCTCTTTCAAAAAGGACATGTAGCAGAAAGTCAGTCTCTAAATACACTTATCCTCAGATACTTATTCTGGAGGCTTCTTTCTAATCACCTTTTATCATAGGAATGTAACCCTTTGCTTAGATGGGCAACTGTAGGGTTTCTTAATTCAGCACTGTTGACATTTTGGGCATGTTAAGTTTTGTAGTGAAGGACTTTTCCTATGCATTGTAAGAAGGTTACCAGTATCCCTGCCTCAACTCACTAAGTACCAGTAGCACTCTTCTCCTCAAGTTATGACCACCAAAATGTACCCATATATTGCTAATGGATTCTGCAGCAGCTATCCCCCTAAATATACCCCAATACTGAGAACCACTGGACCAGCTCAATGCCATTTAACACGCACAACTCAGTTCCCATACTATAAAACTCTTAGGAAACTGAAGCACATTGAGGCAGGTCCTGACCTGGGTTAGCTGCGTTCTTCCTGGCCTAGAAGTTTTACTACAAATTCATAAGGGAAGAGAACTGCTTGTTAGAGTGAAGATATATTATAAGTCATCTCCCTTAGAATATAGTCATTTTGCTGATGTTGGAGTAGAGAACTACAGGGGTGGCTTTGTAGGGAGAAGATGAGATGGCAAAGAGAACACCCTGAAAACTAAGCAGGTTCATTCATGTGCAGCAACCTTCACTCTCCTGATTGGTCCTCTCCCACCTCCCCTCACTGCTCAACAAGCACTTGGAGTAGTGACCCAGGAAAGGCACCTGCCCACGGACAAATGTGTTCCCATGAGCCATGCTCGACAATATCACAGTTTTTAATCTTACCACCACATGAAGGAAAAACAACTAAAAAGGATAATTGTCAATAATTTCATATCATCATATTCTTGTTTTAAGCCTTGACTACAATTTGAGGGATTAATGTCAGTACTAAAAACTAAAAACATAGAAACCTGAGCCTGACCTGAATAGAATCTGCAACAGGAAACATACAATAGGAAAATTAATAAAGTTGACTTTTCATAACCCTCTATTGTTACAGTTGGCAATTTATTATTCCTGCGAAATTTTGTCTTGATTAAAGACAATTGGAAGGAATTATTTTCTAACCCTCCACACCCATCTACTAAGCCTGTAATCACGATATAGAATATCAATTAAGCTAAAATTATTTTCTGCCCCTCCAAGATTATTAATAGGGCCATAATCATAAATTTACTAGTGTTTTTTTATTTTCTAACACTGGCCAGGGTTGGTGACAATAGCCACCATTAAAATTGAACTATAAAAGACAACTGCAATCAGTGAACTGTCTTATTTATCTTAATTAACCCATGGTCTGCATAAGGAAGCCTGTTCTCCCCCACCTTCCACTTACCTAAGACAAGAATGGCAAAACAAAGACAGTAAAAGCTAATGTCCCTATGGGCTATGAAAATTAGCAGCACTTTTTCCCCCAAAGCCAGTTCCAGTCATTAGTCGAAGTGCTACATAAATGCTAAGTGTCCCTTGTTGGTTTATAAAGTTAATCCCATCCCAGATCGAGACTGCTTTATTCACTGATTATGTGGATTTGAAGTGAAGGAAAAATTAGAACTTTAAGGCACTATTGCATATTCAAAAACGAGGTTCATTTTAAACAACATTGGCATGTCACTGTACTCCTATCAGCTTGACAGAGCCCCCAAAGTTTGAAAATCCATAGCACTGGTCATGCTGTGAAGGAAACAGGCATTTTAAACCACAGTTGGTGGAGGTGTAACATAAATCGGTAGAATGTAGATGGAGAGTATTTTAGCAGGGGGCAGTGAGGTAGTGCGCAGGAATTATAGATGAACCCAACAATGGTTCTGGTAACTCCTACTTCTAGGAATTTATTCTACTAATGATTCATAAAAGTTCTAGGTTGTGTTGTTTCTTATGCAAAAGATAATAACTCAATTGTTAATTGTTGGGACAACATATTACTTCATGCAAAATATTTAGTCTTTTGCAACTCACAGGCACTCAACAAAACTCAGTTAAAGTGAAATTGAAAAGTCACTCATTACACCTCCACTGAACTCATTCCTTCTACTCAATTATTAAAATAATTAATGCAGGTCAGACATTCAGTTAGGTTTTTGATCTAGTAACATCTGTGATTTTGTTTTAAAATGGAGAGTTAACAGGATGGTAAGGATCCTATTAATGTTTCTATTTTCTCTGTTCAGTTAGTGTTTATTAAGTAGGTACTATTCTACGGGTCCAGAGCATTAAAAAGGAGCGAGCTAGTTCTGGCTCCCTGGGAACTTGCAACTAAGTGGAGTAGAGATAAGTAAGATAACAGTCACTCATCTTTTGTCAAAGATAGCTGTGTTGATCGAGGATCAGTGATTTATCGTCAGAAGTAGACTTCTCTCCATTGTGGAAGGAGCTAGGGAGCAAAAGTCTGAAAGGGGGAGATGGTGAATCAGAGAAGTCGCCAACCAGTAAATTTGAGAAACAAGCACCTCCAGTCCCCAAAGGGGAGTGTGAAGAGCAGTGTGTGGGGGCTGAGAGAAGCTGTCTCTATGCAGCAGCTACACCTGCGAGTCCACGGCCAGCCATCCACTGAGAAACCTGAGGACACTGTCAGAGAACCCGGCCCACAGTCAAGAAGAGCTCCATGTGGAGGAGGTCAAGGTCAAGCCTGGATGGGATCTAAACAAAGATTTCAGAGAGTGAGGGCTGCTGCTTTACTCCTGTCTTCTAGATTATGGGCAAATTGTTCTTTCGACCGGCTATAACTTGAAATCACGTAGGGAAGGGGACCCTGGGAAACAAATTTCAGCCTAGCCAGGTTGCACAGTACAAAATACCACAATAAATATTTGTTAGCATAAGCCTCCTAGCTTGCATTAGTGGGACAAACTTATATTCCAGAAAGTACATAGGTGTTCCTCTCTCAGACTTCATTTCATCGTGAAGACGTTGAAAGTCAAATGCTTTAAATGTTGGCAAAATGCATGTTTCCAGATGAGTGATTCTAAAAATTCTTATTTGTCTGAAGCTGTGGGGTCCAGTAGCCCTCAGTGGAGCTTGTGCTGCTCCGTGGGTGTTTTTGAGCCCCTGCTCCTGTGCTCACCATGGGGATCTAGGAGAGCTGTTTGGATACATCTCAGATCTTTCAGTTGTGTGTGAAGGAGACCACAGCATTGTGCTCTGAAGGGTTTTCTCAATTTAATTCAAAAATGCAGTGTCTTTCACAGAGTAGGTGAAAATACATGTGGGTAGATGGCAAAGCTCATGGATAGTGGTTTTTAAAGGCAGAGGAAAATGGGTGCACATTTACTAGTACTTCAAAAGTAGATGTGCAAAGAGCAAATCTTCAACAAAACAGATCAAAACAGATTTTTATGCCTCAGCAAAGCTATTTTAGGTCAATTCCAACACAAATATCTGCCATCTTCCTTGCCAGATCAACAAAAAAAAATCAAAAAAAAAAAAAAATCTTCTCTTTTCCTTCTTCCCCTTTCTCTTGCCCAGCCAAAGCATCAATCATGAAAACCAAACCTCCCCCACAAAGAAAAGCCTACTTGAATTGTTTATGGCATGCCGAGTGATATGAAACATTTTTAATCAGTTTCCAATATTTAAAAATGGAAGGTTTTGTGTAATTCCCCAAATCTCCATTATCACTTGAAGCATAGAAGACCTGGAAACACCAGTTTGACATTCCCATAGGACACTGCAGCTGGAGTGTGGTGGCAGCTGCTCCTTTCATACAAAGTGCATTCCTGATGGCCACTGTCCCCACCACTTTGACACAAAGGCTACATATCCCTTGCCATTTAGCATTTCACATGGGATATAATATTTCTTGAAAGAAATAATGATGGGTGATCGTCATGAAGCTACTACAGGTTATTTAACCCTTATCATGTATAAAGCACCATGCTAAGTGCTTAACTCCCCCTTTTATATTAAATTCTCTCATCTTTATAAAGTAGATAGTCTAGGGTGGTGCCTGTGGCTCAAAGGCGTAGGGTGCTGGTCCCATATGCTGGAGGTGGTGGATTCAAACCCATCCATCAAAAAATGCAAAAAAAAAAAAAAGAAGGTAGCTAGTCTATCATATGAATGAAAAGTGAGATCAAGGGAGTTAAGGAACTTCTGAGTTATGTCAAAGGAACTGATGCAGCCAGCCTTTGGGTACAGAAGAATAAAATGCAACCTGAGCGCTCATGCTTATAAGTATTATCCCATAATTGCTGCACCTAAGCTATGTGTCTGCACAGAAACTCCAGGAGACTTTTCCTATAAAGGTCCAAATAGTAAATAATTTAGTTTCTCCATTATGGGCCCTTCCGTTTGCCACAGTGACTCTATCATTGTAGCACAAACTAAGCCTAACAAAATGTAAAGCAATGGGGGCGACTATATTCCAATAAAACTTTATCTACAGCAGTGGTTCTCAACCTATGGATGGCAATCCACAGGAACTGTATTAAAGGGCCTCAGCATTAGGAAGGTTGAGAACCACTGATGTACAGAAACAGGCAGTGGCTGGATTTGGCCCCTAGGATATAGTTGGCAAATAACTGATCAACACCCAGATCTTGTGAGTCTCAGTGACTGCAAGAACCAAGGGTATTCATATGTCCAATAATTACATGTTGAACGGCTGTGGATGCTGTGACTTAGTCCTTGCTCTGGCCCTTCCTAGCAGCTTAAAATGTATGAAGCTGCTGTTTGTAAATACTGGAAATTTCATGTAGTTTAACCCAAGTACCAAGTACTATGCTACTCCATGAATAAAACCAGTATTTATTTTTGATTTTCTTATTATTTCTGGCTCAAAATTTGAATTATTTCTGGCTTTTAGAATTTTTCAAATGCTTAAAATCCTGGCCATGGGGAGCAATGAAAAGGAAATTAGTGCCAAAGGTGTGCTATGAAACAAGAACATCCTTGGGATGAATTTATGAGATAGACATCATTAGGTCCTGACCAAGCATAGACTGAGGCTCAGAGATGCGTACAAGCCCAGCATGCCAGCTCTCACCAGTAATCCCAGCACCTTGGAAGGCCCAGGCAGGAGGATCACTTGAGGCCAGGAGTTTGAGAGCAGCCTAAGCAACAGAGCAAAAGCCTGTCTCTCCAAAAAGATGTGATGCATGCTAAAAGAAATGTAGAAGCTCACGATCTTGAGGTTGCAGCGAGCTATTATGATCCTGCTATACTCTAGCCCAGGCAACAGAGCAAGACTTTGTCTCAAAAAATAAAGACATACAAAGCCAAACCACTAATCAGTACCTGAGGTTAGAATTTGAAGCCACGTGTCTGTGGCCCTGAATCCCAGACTCTATTTTCCCACATAACTATATGGTGTTTTATTCTGAATTGGTCTGTATTAATTTTTGAAAAGATATGAGACTGATAGGTCATCTTTTTCTTTATCATTTTTTTCACTATTATTTATTGATAGCCTACCATGTGCCAGGCACTTGGGAATGTGATGCAGAATAAAGTATAATAGGAACACAAGCCTGTAGACTGTTCCAGGGGAAAGAGAAATGGTGAAACCCCAGAACCAGCTACCTGGACTTCAGGCTCTGTGCCCACCCCAGTACCTGGGTGTGGTGCCAACAGCATGAGTTGTCTTTGTGTGCAAGGCTGCTTGGGAGAGCACTAGTCGGACTAGGATGTCAAAAAGGCATTGCTACAAGCCAAGCAGCCAACTGACTCTCTAGGGAGCTTATTCGTGTTCAGGGTGGGGTATGGGAATTTGTCCAATTCTTTGGGCTTCTTTGGTGTCTTGTCCCAGAGCAACATTCTTCTGTCTTACAACACTGAGTGCTGTCTTATATAACCTCTGGTACTTTCAAGGTCGTGTAAGAGAGGGGTCAGGTGTGCTCAGTGAGGATGGGGATTTACAAAAGTTTGTACGTGTAATGGTTTTGTTTCCCCCCTTATGGCTGGTTCTAAAAGAGTCAAGAACTCAAACTTGCATGAACTCTTCAACACCTTTCCAAATTCAACAAAACTGACATTTATAGCTTCGCTGAAGCGGAGACATGGCATTTGGCTTCAGATTGTTTGGACTGTAGAGTGTCAGTATAAATAGCTCTGATTGACTTTTGTATCGTGCACATCTGGAAGCAATTTATGGCATTCCAGCTAGATTAAAGCACGTTTTAAAGGAATTTCACCAGCTATTTTTTTTTTTTTCCTATTGGCCATGGTGAATAAAGTTTCAAAGAAGGTTTAGCTGCTGTTCTTCTTAATGTAGACTGTGGTAAAGTCAAATTCAGGGCAAATGTGGGGTTGGGGGGAGGAGGGAGTTTTGTTTTGCCAAAAGAGCTAAGCACAGAAGTGACTTCTTCTTGAATGTTTTGTTCACACTGAACTGAAAGATGAAACCTCAGACACCAGGAAACTGCTATCCTTACAAAGAAACTGTGAACTAAGTCATTTTTAAAGAGGTGAATGGGTTGGCCTAGGAGAGTGAAAAGACAAGATTATGTGCCACTTAGTTCAACAACAAAAAGGGCTGGGGAAAAGCATGAATATATTGACTTTCATTTATGGAATATGCACTGTGATGGTCACTTAGCAAGTGTTTATGGAGCCCCTGCTGTCAGGCAGGGGAGCAGGGAGACAGTGTGCAAGTGCACACAGCTACAGACAGAATCCTTGTCCTCGTGGAGCTTGTACCCTAGTGACACAGAAAGATGCCACCTAGAAAATTCCCCACACATCATTTCATCACACCACTGTGATTAACTTACAGCAGAAAAGTGCGAGGTATCCTGTGTGTTAGTGGGCCAGACTTAGTAGGATCGGGGAAGGTTTCCAGGAAAGACATGAAATTTGACACAAGACACAAAAGGGTGGTAATAAACTGGATAAGCAAGTCAGAAGAGAGAAAAGAGTTAACATCCCAAGTTGGGAGTGGGGGGCGTTTCCATTGTTAAAATCCAAGATGGTAAGGGACAAAGTGGCAAGGTAGATTTTTCCTAGTCAGATAGGGGGAAATGAGCCTCACATCACTTCTTGTCCTCTCCAGTGTCACTTAGCTATTAACTGTCATCTCTCCTTTAAAGCACAACCTACCTTAATAGCCATTTAATCCTTCAGCACAGATGGTCTGCATCAGAAAGGTAAGATTCATTACATCTCTGGTCCTCAGTTTCTCCATTTTTGTGATGAAAGAGTTTGACAGCTATGTGGTGAATTAGACCTCTTAGAAAGTCAACGGTTTTCAGTGAAAATAAGTTGAGTATCATGTATAAGTCACAATATGTAATGAAAGCAATGGCAACACGGCTATTCACCACATTTACAGATGAAAAATTTTCTACTGGACAAACCTGGAGGAACAGTAAGTCTTTGGGGGAATGAGAACATACCCTAAAATTTCTCTAGCTTAAATAAGAAAATGAAACATCCATTATTAAATCCTGACGCATACACTTGGAGAGCCCGACCCCCACAAGTTGTTAGGGCTGTAATATATGGGACATTGTGATCCTTCTTTCTCTCTTTGTTGCTGAAGGAAGGTGATGAAGTGGTGCCAAGAAAGTAGCAAATTGCCCTAAAAATCACATAAAAGTGCAATTTAGCACACACAGCTCTGCTGAAGAAAACCACCTTTGTTTCATTATTAGCTTCCAGGGGATTTCTTTCCTTGGTTGGCATTTAAGTGCGGAAACTTGTCCTTTTTTTCCTTAACATAATGAGACAGTTCTTATGTTTTAAGAACAATAGAAAAAGCATGAAGAGTGATCGATACATTACTTGAGATTTATTAACTACCAACTGGGGCCTTATTGCCAACCTCTGGGTATGATTTGGAAAGACAAGGAGGCATAAACGTCTGTTGTTTTAAATAAAAATGAAAAGAAATCTAATCTCAGAGACCATAGGATGAAATATGTTCTATTAGGGATTTGCTTTGCCTTTTTACCCGTAATTCAGGTTCAGGCTTTGACCTATAGACAAAGGAGCAGCCACTTTGCTTAAATGGTTTAGAACTAATGGGAAAGTAAACTCTGAAGTTATTTGTTGACATAATTTCTGGCAGTATTTTCTCAGCTTCTGTTTCACTTCTCTTTCCACTTGTCTGTACAGGCTTGACAAAAATATATCAAAATTAAGCTGTGCTAATGTGATCACATATCGTATTTCATGCACTCTGCATTTGATTAGAGGGAGACGTAAGAAACAAAGAAGGGTGAGGCAGGGGCAGAGGGAGAAAGGAAGAATTTTGAGTCTTGTAGTAGTAGCAGGAAATGCTTGGAGTTGAGACCAAACCTCAATGGAAAATGGGCTATGAATTAGGTAGTCATGGGACCGATCAGTAAAGCCTTTTTATTCTGATGATGAAAAATATGTTGTTCTGGCTAAGCCTGGTCAGAGGAGAATTTACAACACAAATGTTGCATGCACTAACTTACTTGTTCTCTGAATTCAACAATACTTAAGTTCCTCCCTTGTGCCAAATGATATCAGACAATTGGGCCACGGTAGTGAGGAGAGAGATATTATCTTGGAGCTCACATTTGAAGGGGACGTGGACATTAAATAATTGATCACACAGTGGATTAGACTGTTGAAATTGTTTATTTATTATTAAAAGTTATGGAAAGCTAAGTAACCTTTTCAGGAAGAAAGTTGAGCTCTGAAGGATAAGAAGCTATTTTCTTTGTCTATTTTATTATGGTTAAATTGGAGGTAGAACATTGAACACTGGGTACCAAAGATCATTTTGGATTCCTGTCTCTGTTAAAAGTTTCCTAAATCTGAAGAATTGTCAGGTAAGAGCACAGAGACGTCTTTAAAGAGAGGTGTGGAAAGTGGAGAATTATTGAGTACTTTGTGTGCTAAATTAGTTGTGGCTGATGAGCAACTTAATTGTATATCATTCTTAGCTGAAGAGAAAACAAAATAGTCTCATGGACTGAGACAGAAAGTGAAGAAGAGGCAGCTGTGCTCAGAGAAGAGTTTTACTTGGCTACAAAAGGTAGAAAGAGATGTTAACTGGATGTTAACTGGCAGCTTAACGGTGACATTGTCCTGGTGTCCTAAGCCCTGCTGGGCAGGCCAGGGGCATTTATGTAATGTGAGTTGAATGTACATTCTTATTTTCTGGTCTGAAATGTTGGGGAAGCAGTGAAAAAACAATTCTGTCAACATACTAAGTTGAAAAGTGAAGCTCTTTCGAGAGAAAATTATTCAGTTTGGATGTTGCTGTGATATTGGCATTGAGGCCTGCTGTTTAGTTCTCTACTCAGCCTTTTTTCATATAGTTAGTGGAGTCACCATTTTTTTAACAGATGTGTATATATAAGGTTTGCATTAAGGTGAAGCCAATGGAAATATTTTGTGGCTCATATGAAGATGGGATTCATTATTATGGTATCTTTTATATCATGACTGTCCAAATGAGCTGAATTGGTCATTGACATGTTAGAATTTGCACAAAATTTGTAGAATCCTTTGATGTTACAAAGCACTTTCCTTGCTGTCTACTAGAGAGTCATGACAGTCCTGAGGGTGGGGGGACAGGCTGCCTGGCCTAAGGTCTGTGTGGAATCCAATAAGCCTGGGATGGTTCCAAGTCAGCTCATTGTTGTAACATAAGCTCTTTGAGGGCAGAAATTTTTAGCTGTTTTGTTGGTGTGTATCAGCAGATATTGCCCAGAACAGTGCCTGCCAGATAGAAAGCAGTCAAGGAGCGTGTCTATTGAATTTATTGAATGATCAAAATTTTATTATGAATTTTGCTTTCTCCTTACGCATTAAAAAGAGAGAGGATAATGGGGAGTGCGATTATCAGATGGTCTGTGTTGCTATCCAATTCTCAATATAAAAAATACCTGGAGATGTTTGAATTTGAGGTTGAGCTCTGGAGATCACTCATGGTTTTCAAGGTCTAGGGAATGTCACTAGGCACCCTAAATTTCCTACCTTAAAATGGAGTGTCTTTTTCATTATTAATAGTCTATGTTGGATAATTTTTCTGTTAATACATATTCTCCACAAACTTTTTCAAATTCACCATTTAGCACTTAAATATTTGAAGCCATCATAAAAAATTTTCATGTAGAAAATTTGTGGAGCAAAGTCTAGATGTTCACTCTCCCCCCAAATTGTCTCATATCTTTAAAATGGAGGGTGATGAGGGAAGACACTTGAAAAAATAAAAGGTCTGACCCTTGTTCTCCTCCTATCCATAGGAGGTTAAAATCTGAGATGACATGTGGCTCTCCGGTGAAGGATTTTTTAAAATCCTTATTACTTTCCTCCACTTTCCGTTTCTCTTTTAGATTATGGAGTTCTTAAGGATAGAGATTATATTTTATACATCTATTTCTCTTCCCCTGATCCCAATTAGTATAAAAACAAAATTATTCAAATCTCTTGAGTGAATGAATAAATACATTGAGCATGAAGTTGGAACTGTCACAGATATCCAGAATTAATGAAAATAAAGGTGTTGAGGGAAGGGGAGGTGGTAATACAGCATCCACAGAATAGGAGAACATAAAATACTAAAAAGGACAGACTGAATGAATTGATGGTGCAATTTAAAGCTTTCAATTTATTAATCACCTGCCCCCAGAGAAGGACACATACAATGAGAAAGTCCCCCTTCCCCCAACACACCTGGGTAAGAACATCGGGAGTGGAAGAGACTGTGGTCAAGTGGGCAGCACAGCCCCGTCTTGCAAGCCAAATGCCCCTGTGCTCCTGCTGATCCATGTTAACGTGGGGACACTGTCAAACCTTCCCATTTTCCTTCAATAGCTGGATATTTAGCTTATGTAAAATCTGACTTTAAACTTTGGTAGCAATTTCTAATATTTATTAAATTTTGCACAGCCAAATGAAGGAGATCTCTGATTTGTAC
The DNA here is from genome assembly GCA_963574355.1 of Loris lydekkerianus. Taxonomy (NCBI): domain Eukaryota; kingdom Metazoa; phylum Chordata; class Mammalia; order Primates; family Lorisidae; genus Loris; species Loris lydekkerianus. Next base: position 22,859 of record CAUYPK010106157.1, read on the forward strand.
CATTTGATGGACACCAAATAAAGTGAACACAATTACTGCAATATAATCCGCTGTGTAATTATTACTACTACATGTTATTGGATGTCCACATCAATGTGAACATAAGCTCCAAGAGCGTATCTGTCTCCTTGGCCACCATGTCCCATCATCTGACATAATGTATTCAATTTTTTATTTTTTATTGTTTGGGATTCCTTGAGGGTACAAAGAATTAGGTTACACTGATTGCATTTGTTAGATAAAGTCCCTGTTATAATTGTGTCCCTCCCCCAAGAGGTGTGCTGTACACTGTGACCCCTCCTCCCCTTCTCTACTCCCTTCTCCCCACTTTTTTCCATTTTTTAAAATTAAACTTTTTATTCTGCATAACTGAAACTTTGTACCCTTCCACCAACATATCCCTACTTCCCCTACACCTCCAGCCCCTGGCAACCACCCATTCTGCTCTCTGCTTTTGCAGTTTTCCCCATTCTGACGTCAAAATTTCATTGCTCTGTATACACAGAGCTTCAGATACCCCTTATCCAGTACTTGTCTTCAAGGATGAAAATATTGCAAGTGTAAGAGCAGTTTTGTGCATTGGTTGTACCTTCATGATGACGTGAGGCAGATGGATGTGTGATTATCAAAGCCTTCACCTAAGAGGCTCGGGGGATAAGCTTGAGCATCCATATTGCTTTTCCTATAACACGATCACCTTCTTTTGTCCTTTTTTTATAGTCTCACCTCACCCAAACCATGTTTTGACAAATACCTATTTTAACATTATTGGAATTCATTTCTTTTTTTAATGTTGAATTCATAAACTGTATTTCTTTGACATAATTATTTAGCATTCACATAAAATGTATATCTGGTCATTCTTTACAGGCCCATTTATACATAGGCCATGTAAAATTGGCATTCTTACACCAGTGACTCAGCTGTTAATAGTAATAAATACACCTGGCAATAGGCCAAGCATACTTCAGAGGCTTGTAACCTGAGATTGGTCAGAGGGGATGTAAAACATGTGTTGTTTATTCTAAATAACATTTAAAAAAAAACTCTTTCAACAGCAGTTGGAAGTGAATAAAAAAAAATGAAATAAATGAAAGGAAAATTTGGACTGTTGTGTTAGTAGATTCTAAAAGAAAGAACATCGTTCTCTGGAAAGAAAGCTTATTCCTACTATGGAGAGAAGGAGAGAGAAGGAAAAGTAGGTGTTACAGATCTTTCTTTTTTTAAAGAAGACTAATTGCAATTTCAAGGTGATTTCTAGCTGAGAAAGTAGTATATGAGACTTCCTAAGTAAAAGCACCCTTAAACATGTAGATGATCTCTCAGTATTTTAAGGTTCTGAAGAGGCTCACCCCCAGGTTAGAGAAGAATAGGAAACCTCAGGACTGTGGCAGGAGGTTAGACATATTCAATACCAAACAAGTATTTCATGAATATTGGTGAGAATTAACAGCACTTTATTTTGCGGTCCATTGAGGAAACGTGCGGTTGACGTTATTTAGAAGCACTACTCACTGGTTTTAATGGAAACCATGTGTGAAGATGTGGCATGCACGGCCTCCTGACTGAAGCCCTGATGCTCTGCAGACCTCTCAGGTTTCCCCATTTCTTTTTTTAATTAGAGTTTCAGTCCAGTGAAATCCTTTAAAGTAAATGAAAATGAATCCATGGAAGGTAAATAAGTTCAAGGAAGAATCTTAAACAGCCAAACTCTTTCAGTCAATTATTAATAAACTCTTCTCTCTTTTTTGAACAAAATTCTATTAATGTCTCACATCCCTCTCTATATCACCTTCAAGGACTAATGATGGCTGCAATATTAAACATACGGGTGATTCTCACATTAATAATACCTTATTTCCCAATTGGACAAAACATGGAAAATTGGGCCTGTGTCAGCTTTTTTAAGTTCATGCAGGAAAACTATGTGGGTCTGACCACTACTGTATCCCTAGTTCCCAGCACTCTACCAAATATATCTAAACCCTTCATTCGTATGTTAAAATAATGCAGAAAGAAAAAGGAGCTTAATTTTGTATATTGTAGGGCTCAAAAAAAAAAAAAAAAAAAAAAAAGTCTTAAACTTTGCTGTAAAAGCAGAGCCTGGAATTGGTCATCAAGGTACCATGTGCTAGGATCCATGGTGTGAGCAGCACATGTCTTGTTTATCATAAATACTTGAATATATTTAGGGAAGTGTTATAAATGAATGTGTGTCTCTTGTTCCCTGAAAATAGTGTCTGGAAAGCAGTAAGTACTCAACTTTTTGTACATGAAATAAATAGCTAATTGAAATAAGTGTCCTTCTAATATTACCAAAAGATCCCACAACCATGTAGAACTTCTTCCTAGCAACATCCAGACCTGCAGAATGCAATAGATAGCCAACTAATTATATAAGGCTGGTCCTAAAATCTTGGAATTGTTTGTTTTCCCAGAATGAAATACTGCTATCTCTATGAATCTCCTTTGTTCTCAGTGAGTGGCCTGTTTACATGTAGCACTCGATTGCTTGAAGGCGAATCATCAACCTTATGGTTAAAGTACGTGTGAAACTTACTAAATGTAGAATGTAAATGTCTCAACATAATAACTAAGAAAATGTTAGGAAGGCTATGTTAACCAGTGTGATGAAAATATGTCAAATGGTATATAAAACCAGTGTATGGTACCCCATGATTGCATTAATGTGCACAGCTATGATTTAATAATAAAGAAAAAATAATAAAGTCCTCCAGACACTTCTTAGTTGTTACACTTGGGGGAATGGACTATGACCAATGGCTTCTAAAAGACCAAGTTTAAAAATTTGAAAAGCTAGTTTGGTGGCACTAGGAGGTTTGAGAGGAGAGGAATATGTTGGGTCTATTTCTAGGAAATCACTGGTCTGAAAGCTGGGATAGCAAGGGCATGGTGCCTCACAGCAAAAGCAACTTTCCTAGCTGTTTGATGAAGAAAGGAGAGTCTCAAACTTCTGAGCCCAGAAGAAAGCAGGAGATGCTGTTGCACCTTTCTAGACCTGTCAGTAAGCTTCCTGGCTTCCCTCTCCCTTTCTCATCTCTCCTAATTAACATATTTGAGGAAGACTGGGCAAGATTGGCAGTCTGCACTGAGGCCGGAAGGGGGTTGATCAGGTGGCTCTTCCAAGAGAGAAAAGGAGGTAACTGTTGATATCTGAGAGGTTTAAGTTGATGGACAGCCTACTGGTTTCCTTCCTTACATTCAAAGCGAAAGCTCCCTTCCTCCAGAGAGTGTACTGTTTCTGTGTGTTCATTGTTTGGGGCCTCTGTTTGTGTTCAACTGTCAAAACGACTTCTACTGCAGTGTGTGAATTGGTTTATATACCAGAACAATCAGACTTGATTGAACAGTTTTTCAGATTTATATGTTTGATGCTTTATGAAACTTTTAAAAAATGTTGGTTGCGAATTTGGAGAATACAAAATTCATTGTCATGGACTTGAATCAATTACTTCAGTAAATTATAAGCATATTCAGGTTAGCTGCATTACCAAAGCTTCAGACATTCCTAAAGTTTAATTATCCATAATAGTTCTAAAATAAAATTTAATGTGGCCTTTTTTTGTAGAGATAGAGTCTCACTTTATCGCCCTTGGTAGAGTGCCGTGGCATCACACAGCTCACACAGCAACTTCCAACTCCTGGGCTTAGGCGATTCTCTTGTCTTAGCCCTGCCTAGTAACTGGGACTATAGGCACCTGCCACAACGTCCAGCTATTTTTTTGCTGCAGTTTGGCGGGGGCCAGGTTTGAACCCACCACCCTTGGTATATAGGGGCAGCTCCCTACCCACTGAACCACAGGTGCTTCCCCAAATGTAGCCTTTTCTTAAAAATGGTTTAATGAATGTAAACTATGGAGGACAGATTTAAATACAATTAATTATGGACATGACTGGGTATCTTATACATTGGGAAACATTTTGATCAGATTCAATATCAATTAGATTCAGCTGTTCAATAGCTTGAATAAATGTGTGTTGCTTTTTCTTAGAGATCTATCATACCCAGGGGATAGGCCAACATGTTGGCTTTGTAAATTCTGTGGACTGCCCACCTCTTTTGACTCTTGACCAGAAAGAGGCTTTTGCAAATCCTCTATTATGGGAAGCTGAATGGGGAATTAGGGAAAGAAGTGGGTCAAGAAAGATGGAGAGAAGATTATCGGGCTCATTGGTTTCTGGGCACCCACTAGAAAATATCTTGGGGTGAATGGATATGCTCAAAGACCATGCAATTTTCCTTCTTTGAAAAAATGCAGAGAAGAATCAAAATAGTCTGCTAAATTAGTCTCCAAGCAAAGAGAGACTGAGCAAGTATAGGTCATACATAGAGCAATTTGAGGACTTTGACATAGAACCTATTGAGGACTTTGGTGTTCTAGAAGACAGCACTCTTTAAAACAAGGAACACTAGGCTTCCATGGGGATATGGAAAAATATAATTTCTGTTTGTATTTAGGTTTTGTAAAAATATTGTTTTGCTAATAGTTAATATATGGGTCAACTAAAGCAGATGTGTATAATTTATAAATAAGTATACATAATGGGGAATGTTTTCTGATTTTTTTTTTTTTAACTGGTGAAGTATGCACTCACTACTCTTTGGCTCAGGAACATTTATTTCTTAGAATCCAGCAAGGAGAATCTGCCTCCATATTTTGTCACAATTCAGAGTCTTAATTTTTTCTCCAAATTTATTTGTGATGCGTCACTGGACCACCCTTGTCACTGAGAGCACCAGTGTCTCATTTCACAAATGATAATATTATTCTAAATTCTCCTCCATTTGCAAAGACTTCTGGAGGAATTTCAGTCTTGAGTTTTACAGATTAGTTACTGAAAAGAGCCTGGGAGTTATTGCTATCCATTGGGTAATTAGGTAGTTCCAAGGAAAATAATAAAACTATTTTGTGCCTGGGAGATTAGAATGGCACATGGTGACTCATATTAGTCAGCTGAGTAATTATGTAATTACAAAAGAAGGAGAAGAAAACCCTTCAGATTGTTTTTCCTAAGAGGCCCTTTTGGAAGCGTTCCAGCCCATCAGGTACTTATGTAATTAGGTCGGGGGCTCAATCCATAAGGAAAAGCTGGGGGGATTCATTAAAAAAATGTTTGTGTAATAGAAACTGGTCAAAAAGTGAAAGAGTTTTTAAAAGACTCACACAGATTTCACACCTCCTATATTGGATACTACAGCAGACATCGAGAAATACGGTGTTTCATAGGAACTCAAGGCTGCATGCACATGGGAAAATGAAGGGCAGTAGCGCTCTTTGAAGTAATCACCACTATCAGTTTAGCCTGTGCAAGGTACTCTCTCCCAGGCTCTTGGTAGAGTAGGTCTTGTGTTTTCTCAGTTTTTACAGATAAACTGAGATGTCCAAAGAATTTGAACATTTGCGTTCCAAAAATCTACTCTTCCCACTGCGCTATGCTGTCTGCAAACATTTCTAACCTGAATTATTCAGGATGTTCTGCTTGTGTACATGAGCAAGATAATTATTCATCTCTCCTCACCTTTTATAAATATTGCATACACAGAGAAAAACACTAGATTAAAAATGGTGAACGTGGTGATATGGGCCATAGAAACTACCAATCTGGATTACCTGCATGGTTGATCTGAATAGTTCTGCCTTGATTAATTCTTTGTAAAAAGCAGCCTTTCTACCCAATATATTTATTATAATATCTCAACTCAATGATTCTGGCTTTGCCATATTAATAAAGCAGAATGTTGATTTTGTGAAAGAATGTATCATGATGTCAAATGATTTATTTCATGATTCCAGTTTGCTTATATAAATATCTCCTCAAGATGGCAGAAAACAAGTTATTTCTTTAGCCAAAGGCACTTACTCTCAAATTTCTTAAGTCTGTATCAAATTGTTATGCTTATTCTAGTCACATTTTGGTATTAGGGAATAAAAATGGTATCTCTGCAAAGAAGTTTAGGACACATTTTTTACATTAGTTCAGTAAAAGCTGTAATTATCCCTAGTACAGAAATATGCGCTATAGTTTTCAGCTGGTTTGGAGAAATCTTGTGTATCGGGTCAGATTGAAGTCACTGAAAATAACCAGTGGGACTCTTTAGAGACTCCTGTGCAAGAACTGAGATCAAAGGAACTGGGAGAAAGGAAACGGAATAGGAAGGGCATGCTGAACAGGTTCCTTTGACTGCTCTGGAAAAAAATTGTCTTCTGCTACCAAAGACTCTAGCATTCATGGGAGTTGACTCAAAGTTGTCAAAGACTCACTGAATATTGGTGTAGAGTTCTAAGACTTCAGCATTGAATCTGGTGGAGTATGTAAAATTTGAACCAGCAAAGTTATTCTTGCTTATTTATACCACTTTGGCCTTTTGACTGTCATCCAATTACAGAAGATAAAGAGTTAACTCCTTGATATGACATTTTTGTGCTCATTTCCCCACCCCCATTTTCTAATATAGTCATATCACAACTTTTCCTTAATCAATATCCAGCATTTACATAGGAGATTATGCAACTATCGCTTACAGATGCTGAGCTGTATACTATGAGCACACATCTGTCATACAAATCGACTTTGCTCATATCGCCTATCCACTCCTCTTCAACTCAACAGTTTAATGTTTTAATTCTCTCTGGTCTGCAAAGTTTCCCATATGTTTTCCAGCTACTAAAATTTTGTTGACATCTTACATGTGCTATTATCACCTCCCTCATTCTTTTTAACTATGTGGATTTATACCTTTGGGGAGGAGGTAGAGATAAATAGATATCTTTGATGTGTCATATTTAATAAAAATAAAGTAGGTTTCTTTATGGGAGGCCACCAAAAATGAAAATAAAAGTGAAAATTTCTGGATATCATAGAGGAAAAGCAGCTGTTGAGAGAAAGCCACGTTTAAACCACCTGCCAGGAACATTAAGAAACACAGATAAAGTACATACATGTACGGAGGAGGGAGAGCAAGGTGTAATTGTCATGGGCAAAATTCCACTCCTTATCATAGGAGAAAGGGAGTGTTTTCAGCAATAAGTGAGATTTGACCTGAGGCTTATAAGGAAGGAAAAAAAGGAAGCTTACAAAACTTTTAAAAAACTGTCTAAAGATGCTTCATGCCTAAAATCCAAAGCCGAGTCTAAGCTTTTTGAATCTTAAGTGCATAAAAATATGAAAAGAGTAAAACATAGGAGTATTTGGAAAAAGAAGACATAAATCTTTGAATTAATAAAAAAAGTCGTATTGTTAATAGTGCCTTATTTTGTTACCTACATGAAAATGGGACTACACATTTAATTCAGTTGACATTGTGAGATACTATTATCCACACATTAATTCACCAGTGAGCTACCAGACAACAGACACCTCAAGAAAGTCATAGTTAAGGAAAGACCATGAGATAGTTATATACATAAAACAATGCCTAAGGCAAACTATCGTAAGGGCAGAAAGAAAGGGATGCAGTGATGGAGCGAACATGAGTGAGCTGAGCATTTATGTGGACAGGAAACTACTTCAATGCTGGAAGTAAATAGCACCTTAAAGGAGCTCTGAAAGAAACAATATTTTCTGGGAACAACAGTGGTAAATAGATTCTGTGTGAAGAGACAGAATACACAATGGCGTAGGAAGGGCTTGCTACATATACAGGACACCCAATAGTAAACTGGGCAGGAACCTTCAGACTGGTATTTTGAAAGAATTTTTGAAATGGATCATGAAGTAATTGATACCAATTGTAGAGGTACTACTATGAGGGTGTTTTTGGAGGAGCAATCATACTCTTTCACATACTGAACAGTAATCAGCACAATTGCCAATAAAGCTAATCTGGGGGTGGTTAGGATGGAAACAGGAACTAGGCTTCCTAAACTTTTGCGCACTTGGTTCCAACAAAGCATGTAGAAACACAAGCCCCTGGACCCAAGGTGGAGGGAGGCAAGAGAATGGGGACATCCCATAACAGATGACTTCCCAAAAACTCAAGCCAAAGCTCAAGTACTCCGTACTGTGTGTACAAGTGATCTTTATCCCAGTCTTACTAGGACTGGCAGAAGTGAATATTCTCTCCAACACTGCTTTCCTTGGAAGGATGGACTGGAAGTTAAATTCCTTCCATGGAAACGTGATGTGAAGAATAGTATGTCTCTGCCACCACCAACAATGTTGACTGTTGAAGAAACTGTATGGAGTTGAGTGATGCATAGAGAGCCACCACACCCTTTACAGTAGGATACCAGGGTGGAGCTACCCTTCAGGAAGGAAAATTAAGCAGGTGTAGACAAAATATTGCAGGACAAGTAGAATAAGCTTAGGGGAAATTGTGAGCAAAAGTAAGGAAGGAAAAATCTGAAGGAGCATGTTTGATGTGGGTGTGGAAATCTGGGATAGCTATGGAAGAAGGGGCAGTAAAAGACATTCTAGAACAGTTGGAAGGTGAGCCAGGAGGGCTGAAAAGTCAGTAGTTCAAATTCAGGTAACTCTATGAGTGGAGACACCATTCACAGAAATGGAGAAATTATTAGGAACAGAAACTGGGGGTGGGGGGATGTGTTGTCTGTAGATGTGATGAATTTGAGTTATCAAATAGGCCAACCACAGACAAATGTTAAAGAGAATATTTGACATGTGGGTCTAGACTACAGAAAGAGTATAAATGCAGAAAGAGAGGGTGGAGTCAGTAAAGTCACATAAATCACTCACACACTGTTTGGTTCCTCCTTCCCTGAACAATTTTAGACTTTATCAATAAAAGAAGTGATGTGTTGATGATGCTCTGGTGATGCACCTTATGTCATGACCACCTGGCCCTTTCAGTATCTCTGATACCATCCCCGAATCTTTATGATGGAGACTATCAATTAATTGAGGTCACTCACTTAATGTCCTTGTGCCTGTCTCCTCGTGCATAAGATGGAGATAATAACTGTGCCTGGAATGTGTTGTTTTAGGTCCACTAAAAGTATTGGCGTTCTTATTGGGTCTTTGACTGTTGTTATTAGTGTATATTTTAGTGATTTTTGTATTCCTCACAGTATTGATCATTAAATTTGCCATATAACAAGAACTCAGTAAATGTTCACTAATGTGAACATTGGGTTAAGAAAACATCACCATATTCCTACTGATGGTTGGACCCGTGGAACAATTAAAAAAATGTGATAAAGTCAATAAGTAAAAAGTTACTAATATTTAAGTGTAGGTCTGTGATTTCAAATTCAATGCATCGTCTCACAAAAGCTAGGTTGCCCCACAAATTTCACTAACTTCACCTTCTCTCCCCCTCAAATATATATTTGTCACGTATGCTATGTACACAGTATAAGAGAATGTTTATTGTGGAAACTCAGGGACATAGGCTAAAGGAGGTTCCTTCTCAGTTTATGCTTCCTTGGTCACTAAGGGAGGAAAAAGGACAGAAGCTCCCACATCCATTTCATTGGCCAAAGCTAATTGGTCACACCTAACTTAAACTAGATAGAGGAAGTAGAATTGTACTGTACATCCTGACAACACAAGAATTTTTGGAAACAAAAGTCCCAGTTATTATTATAAAATATGTGACAGGAACAGGATGCAAACTATTGTTTGTCTGATTTCGAAACCTCCAGTCATATACTCCAGTTTCTCTTCAGATTGTATAATCTTCCACCTTTTACAAAAATGTCCACTTTTGACCATCCACTAAACTATCTCCCAAATTCTATTAAAGTTTCATTGAAACTTAATTCTGAGATTCACAGAAGTACACTAGTATATTTATGCTATATACCACATATGTATATAAAATATACATATTAATGGTTTCTTGGACATGAAAAGAGAAGCCAGGAATAGGACAGAAAGAACTGAGAGTAATAATTTTTAAGAAATTTTTTAAAAAATAGGCAATTTTTTTTTAAAGAAAATAAAGAACATTGTAGACTTTGAGATCTTTGAGATGCTGAGAGAAAACAGTCTGGCAGTTGCAATGAGATCATTCTCCCTCTAGGTTGGCTGGACGCAACTTTTAATAGCAATTTTATTGTATATAGTTTGGGGACCTACCTATGAAATTGAGATGTGAACTCAGAGCAGGACTTAAGTAAAAATAATTAAAATTAGGAAGTATCCCTGATAAGGAAAAAAAAAAAAAAAAACTGGAGTAGGCTGAGGGGAAATATAGTTTTTAAGCAAACGAAGGCACATAAAGTCTAGTAAATAGCCACCCCTCTGGACCACATGGAGCGTGGCTTATCACAGGGTTTCATGGTGATAGAACTATTTGGTAAATATTGTAGACGTGTTTCTCCCCTCTTGCCTCACTTAAACCACCAAACACACATTTTCTCTCTCTCTCTCCTTAGGATTTTATGGACCAGTTCAGATAACACATCTTTTCACCTTGTTCCTGAAACAATTGATTGGTCATAGGGAAAGAGACCAGGAACCCATTCAAACTCTCTCCAGCTCTTTGATTGTGTAATAAGTTGTTAAATTAAACTCAATCCCTTCGAACAATCACATTAAGCATCTTGTTCTTGAGAAAAGTTGTAACTTCTTGTCTCTGTCTTCTTTGCCTTATATCACACATAGTCACTTAACCTGTTTTTTTCCTGCACAAGATTGTAAGTTTCGTAGAGGTGAGGGATTATAGGTTGTTTCTTTCTTTCTTTCTTTCTTTCCTTTTCTTTTTTTTCTTTTTCTTTCTTTCTTTCTTTTTTTTTTTTCTTTTTTTTGGTCTCATCCATAATCCAAAACATTTCTCTTTGCTTAGCAGGTCCTCAGTAGGAGTTTATTGAATAGAACTGATTTTGAATCTTTGGCAGTGGTGCCTAAGACCCAAAGTATCACACTGGCATTCTAACAGCAACCTTGGTTAAGAAAAGTCAGATGTCCTTTTCTCCAGGAACCTGTGAGCATTGGAGAAAAAGATTTATCCATACGCTTTAGTTGTTTACAAGTTATTTTCGAAGGAACTCCTATGACACTAAATATAACCCATGTGTTCCCAAAATGTTGGTGGAGTTCTGATAGGTTAGTGCTTTTAGAAGTCGCTATGAGTATTCTCCAAACATCCTGAGACCTAAAAATAGACCTGCCTTTCGATCCTATAATTCCTCTTCTAGGTTTATACCCAAAAATATTTACTTTGTATCTTAATATGTGACATGATTAGTAAAATGTTGCTCTTAGTGTCCTCTTACCATCTTTATCATAATGGTAGATTTTATATTGATGTGCATCTTTTTTATTTCTGATAGTGGAAGTTTTTATTTCATCTCTTTTCCTCTCTTTAATAGGCTATCAATTTTATTGATCTTAAAAATTCTAAAATTTTTGGCTTTTCTACTTCTTACATTGAATTTTTATCTATGTTGTTACTATATGGTCTTATTTTTTCCTCCCTTCTATATTTACTTGAGTTTTATGGTTATGATTTCCTTAGTTTCTAAAGATGAAGAATTTAATTATTAATTTTCAAACTTACATATTTTCTAATAAGTTTATTCAAAGTTATGCAGTTTCTTTGAAGTAAATTCTAATTTGTTAAGTGTTTTAGATTTTACAGCTGAAAATATTTTCAAATGGTTGTTATATCCCACTAGCTCATGAATTATATTTTTTGTACTTCTCTAACATTTTTTTCATCACTAGTTTCATTATAATAGTATTGTAAAGCATGTCCTGAAACAAATAATTGGAAATTGGATAAAACTGACTTTATTTTGCAGCAGGTAAAACTACTATGGGTGCTTAAAAGAGAATCCGCACTCTGCCCTCCTGGTGCAATCTGCCGTTGGAATGCTGATTTTCTACCAGTTTTTTCTGATGGCTCCACTTGGCATATTGAAGGCTTGCATAGGTTGTTGAAGACTGGCTTCTGTTTCAGACTCTGAGGCAGGGTTTAGCCACAGGAGGTCTGTTGGATTATTCCCTAGGAACAAACACATAAGAATACAAGAAAATTCTAAGTAGTGTTAGGCAGAACAATTTGAGTTGTGATGTAAATTCAACAACTGCCTCAGCTAATCTCTGGAAAGCTCAGGGGTAAGTGATCACTCAGACTAGTTCTCAGTTGAAGCTGTACATGTTAATCAATTGTACATGTTAATCAATCAATCATTGGAGTGGATAATTGGAGATTATTCTTCTGCAGCAAATACAATCTAATCCTGTATGAACTGGTGGTTGCAGATTGACTTTCAGAAACTGAGATCAAAAGTTTACCTTTGCAGGACAATCATAATGGCATACCCCAGCATCATGTAATAGGTTTTGATTCCATGTTAATTAGCTGCATCCAGATTTATAAGCATTACTACATATATTTTTCCTGCTTATTAGTATAAAAAAATTGATGTCTCTTTTGCCACACAGTAATATATTTTTTCCTGCAGTCTATTCTATCTCATATAAAGTTAGCTACACCCGATTTCTGTAAGCCGTTTGCCTATTTTAGTCATTTTATTCCAAAAATTTTGTTTCCTTACATTTAAACTCTGTCTATTGGCAGCAACATTTTAAAATTCTAATTTGATATATCAATCTTGTTATTGGGATTCTTATTTCAGATTGGTATCATGTGGTCACTGGCGTGTTTGGTTTCCTAGGTACCTTCCTGCCATTTGCTGTATATTTGACCTATATGCTTTGTGTTCCTTTTGTTTCTTTGTTTGCCTCCTTTTTTGATTGATCAAACACTCCATTTTAATTTATTGTTTTAGGTTAACATTAATGATAAGATCTTTTATAATAAAATAGTTTTATGCTTTGTTCTTTTATTGGACAAATTATCAAAACATACATTTACTTATTATAGTGTAATTGATTCAATCTGTATTATCTTTGCTAAGTAACAGTAGATCATAGAGTCCTATATAGCCATTTATATCCCCTAAGTTTTAGCATCATTTTACATATATTTTATATACCATAAATCTACACATAATTTAACTTCCCAAATGCATCATAGTTACTGTTTTATAAGTAATTATTTACCTTAATTTAGTGCCATATTCAATTTTCATTGCTCCTCATCTTTTTCTGTATTGTCGTAGCTTTAAAGGAATGACTTTTTTTTGGGGGGGGGCCTAAAGCACTCAATTTAATATGCCTTAATTTAGGGCCATAAGTAATTAACTACAAAATTATTTATCCAGAAATATATTTATTTTTACACCACATGTGAAGATTATTTTCACTATGTATTTAGTTCTAGGTGAGTGGAACTTTTTTTAAATATGTCGTTATATTATTTTGGACTTCCAATTTTTTCTTTGAAAGATTGGATGTCAGCATTAGTTTTGATTATTTGAAAGTATTATATTTATTTTCCTGTCATTGTTTTCACTTTTTCTTGTGTTTTAAACAGTTACATACAGAAAGCCAAAAAGTAAATCTATGTTGTTGAGCACATTTTGTTTGTATTGGTTTTTAAATTTCAGAGAATGGTGAGAGAAACTCATTTTCATAATTGGTATTTAGAAAGTCAACCATTCATATATAAAACAATGAAACACTTGAAGACCATATCAAAACGTGTTTAAAAATAACTTCCATTTGATTGCAGTGCTGCTTTTTAAAAACACAACTTGTAAGTGTTTTAGTGGATAAATTGTAGAAGACAATTTAATGAACTTAACATAGGGAATGATTCCTTACACAACACACAAATACCACTGAAAAGAAACAAAAATTGTAAATTGAACAACATTCAAATTCAACTATGTAGTTCATTATTAAACATTCAAAAATGAGTTTAAAATTAGGCTATACTGTCAGGAAATACATACTCTTTATATATTTATATACTCTTTATATATTTTCATTTATATAAAGGCACACTTTCATAGTATACAAAATTATTCTATAAATAGAATGTTTTGAAGATGGAATTCCTAATAAAAATGTAGTAAAAGTATTAATAAAGAGTTCTCAAAAGGGAAAAATCCAACTTTCTTGGATATCGACAATTGTGAATCTATATTAAAACTTTAATTCAAAAAAATCCCACACCTACCAGATTAGCAAGAGTCAAAGAGTCTGGAAATTTCAAGTGTTGTCAATAATAGAGACTAAAAATTTTCTTTTTTCATTGAGTTAAGATGAAGTTTAAAATAGTGTAGCAAAATTGAAAAGAATCCTGCGAATGTTTGTGTGTTTGCGTTATATTGAATATGTTCATTTATATACTAATAAACATCTACACATATTTATAGCAATATTTTTTTCTATTAGCCATGAAATATAAATGACACAGGTTCATATCAACAGTGTAATGAGTAAATTTTGGTATATTCATATTATATAACACTATTTTATTGAAATAAGTATGGAAGCATTTTTGGCGGTGAATGTTAATGATTTCTTATACATTCTGCATAGGTGAAGTTTTTAGATTCTTAAATACAGTTGACCCTTGAACAATGTGAGGGTTAGAGGGAACTGAGACCCCACATAGTTGAAAATCTGTGCATAACTTTTAATTCCCAAGAAACTTAACTACTAATAGCCTATTGTTGACTGGATGCTTTCCTAATACATAAACCTTGGTTAACACATATTTTGAAAGTTGTGTGTATATAATAAAGTAAGCTTAGGAAAGAAAATATCATTAAGAAAATCATAAGGGAGAAAATATATATTTTTCATTTATTGAATGGAAGTGAATCATCATCTTCACATTGAGTTGGCAGAGAAAGGGGAAGATTGGTCTTGCGGTCAGAGAAGTGGCTGAAATGAAAGTGGTGGAAGAGGTGGAGGGGGCAGGAGAAACAGAAGTGCTCAGTATGCATTTGGTTGGAAAATATTTCACCTGTAAGTGAATCCATGAAGTTCAAACCTGTGCTTTTTAATGGTTGGACAACTAAGTTTGAGAATTCACAGTAGAAAAGTGCTACATAGCTCATGCTGAATACCACTACAGTCACCTTCAAAGTACTTCCCTTGGGAAGCTAAACACTGATGCCAGTACCTAGTCCACTCTTTAAAGCAATTTTGGAATTCTTTTTTCCTGGAGTAGCCATCAGAGCTGTTGTCATAGAAGGTCTGACACTTAAGTTTGTGAACTCATCCTAGAAAAAGTGCTTTAAAGGGTGGACTAGGCACTGGCATATATCACCTTAATGTATATTTTACATATTAAGTAAAACAATACAATTTCTTATACATACAGAGTAACATTCCTACATAAATAAGTAGTTGTTTGTATAGTAAGTATTTATTTACTTACTTAAAGGTGTTCTCATTTTCTGCCTACATTGTAAAAAAGAGAAATATTTTCTGAATGATGCTCATCAATGAATGCTTTACTTTTCTCCAGGCAGGAAAACTAATTTGAAAATAATATTTTTGCCTGATAAGCTACAGAAATTGAAAAGGTGTAAGTTAGAAATCTACATAAAAAATGCTTCTGAGAATCAGACAAATTGCCAGGAGTTTGAGACCAGCTTGAGCAAGAGTGAGACATCAGCTCTATGAAAAATAAAAAAAAATTACAAAACATTATTCAGGCATAATAGTGCCTCCCTGTACTCTCAGCTACTCCCATGGCTGGGGCAAGGGGATGACTTGAAAGCAGCAGTTTGAGGCCTCAGCGAGCTGTGATGATACCACTGCACTTTAGTCAGAGTGATAGACCAAGACTCTATCCAAACAAACAAATCAAGTTATTCAAATTATAATATATCATAATATATAATATATTATAATTTTCAAATTATAATATATTAAATATATTTCTAAATTACAATATATCATAATACATAATAAAATATTATAATTTGCATAATCTGTTCTTTTTCGCACCTGCTCATGTTTGCAGCAGTCTATATAATTTTGAAAATGTTATAGAAGAATGATTCTTGCTACTGTGCTTTGTTGTAGGAATTCTGACACTACAGGATGCAATTGCAATATATAGAGAGCAAATATATTTAAAAAGATTCCAGACTATGAGAGAGAGTTTAACTATATGTGATATGTGCATGGTAATAAATATTTAAACATATAATACTTGATTCTATTTATTATAGTTACGTAAATGCATATAATTATGTATAAATAAATTTATAAATAGCATGATCTAAAACAAGGGTATTCTACATAAGTATTATATTCATACCTATAAAAATGATACTGCTAGATATCAAAACTTATACCTTTGAATGGTGATATTTAATGTTCATTTTTATTTACTTATTAAATTTGTTGTTATACATTCTGGTTACAATTTAGAATATTATCTGCATTCTTATACTTTCTTTACATATAGGAGTTTTCAACAATCAGGGAATAACTGATATTTACTTTTTTGGAAATTATCAATTTTATCAAATTTTATGTAGCAGTAGTTAATAGCAGTTTCAGAAGATTGTCAATACATTTGACAACACACTTTTATAATCATTTTATTATACCTATAAAATCTCACAGATACATCAAGAAATACATTTTTAAATTAAACAATTTAATTTTAGGTTTGTTATTATAACTACTTCCCAATGAAAACAAAAGAGTTCACATAATGTCTAAGTATTCCTTACCCTGAAATTCCAAAACTAATTATATTTATAAATATATATGATCTTCCTTGGTATATTTGCATATTTCCCATTGCTTTATTAGCCCAGCTTTTCAATAGCTTCACTTTATTTCATGTTCTTTTTTATTTCAATGTAGCAATAAAAGATAGGCAAGCATATTGTGATATGTCACTAAAAACTGGCTTTGACAAGGACTATATGTACAGCATTCAGTTACTACTTACTATTAATTACTACTTCCCGACTGATAGCTAATTAATTGTGTTAAAGTACTTGACATTAATTCCAAGAATAAAGAAGACTACAAAAAAAAAAGTGCTTTCTAAAATGGGATAAATTAACCTCTTTGGGGGATTATACATTTAATCTTTACATTATAAAATGCATTTAAATTTTCTTAAAAATACCCAACATAAGCAAACAGGACACCCCAGCCTTTTCTAAATTATACAGAATGAATCCTCCCACCCCTAAATTCTTTAATACTCTCTATATCTTGAGCCAGCCTAGTTTAACAAATGTAAATTGAATTATTCCATGAAAGGAGCAGATATTACCCATCCTTTTAGCTGAGATTTATTTAACTTGATAGTTCAAGTAACAATTTGTTTTGAAGATTAGACTCACCAGACACCTGAACTCCTACTGAAACATGAATCAGAGTGGGCTGTTTCTGCTTCATGTGAAGGGAAAGAGGGTAACAAATTAAAGCACTGTTAATTGGCCACAATGAGGCAGAATGATAAGGTAATTGTAATCCTTAAGAGAAAGACAGAATTTCATTAACAATGTTATAAATATCCATTTAAAACCACAGAGCAAAATCAAGTTTGCTATATAGTACTTTTAGTATATTAACATAATTCTCATCTTCTGTCAAATTCATCCAATTTTGTTCTCCCAAAACCTGGTTATATATATTAAAAACAAAACAACAACAAAAAAAAACAACTTCATAGCTCCCTGATACATTAATGTCTGATTCCCAGTAAATATTAATAATAGTTTTGGGAGTCCTCTGAAACATATCTTTTGCTATTTTAGTAGATATTTTTATGAACAAAATATGTACATGAATACTGTACTCTAAGCATACCAAGTTAATCAAATACAACCAATTCTGTAGCAGCTATATAACATATACTAGTTAATGGATGAAAACACAGTGATGATTTGGATAAAATAATAACTTATCTGAAAAAATTGTCCTCTAGGACTTGTCTCTGGGTTAAAAAAAAAATAGTGTAGACAAACTGCAAACCAGTTCCAGAAATTTTATGTCACTTTAGATAATGGAGTATAATTATTTTCATTCATCTCTTTCAACATATCCTATACTTTCAAGCTTCCAAAATAAATGATTATATTTTGACTAGTTTGGGGAAAACAATGTCTGCTACTTGGGGAAATAAAAGAACAAATAGCTACCAATTTTGTAAAGCTACCACTTTGGGGGCACAAACATATGCCAAACTTTACATCTAATAATTTTCTAAATTTCATAATAGCTCAATAATATAGTAATGTTTTTTTTGTTTTATAGACTAGCAGAATATACTTTTCAGTTGTTTATAGGTAGCAAGTGACAGAGGTAATATTTAAATCCAGGACTTACTTAATGGAGCTATTGGAAATTCATTAAAGGTAATACCCTGCATAGTTAGTATAAGACAAAATTAAGGGAAGATTTATAAGAGTTAAGGAAAATTTCTTGATTCCCGTCTGTGATGACTCACTACTAGAAAATGTAGCTATTTGGTAGTATATACCAAGTTCTCCAGTTACCAGCAGACTAAAATAGGCATGGTCCTTTATAATATGCTAGTTGAAAATTTCATCAAAGATCTCAAAGGCAGATAATGTCAGCCTTGGGTTATCATCTGGGTGTGGCTGACTGAGATACCAGCAGAGAAGTGCCAGAGACAACTACATTACACCAAAAATGTAGGCGGGGGGAAATGTCATTAAGTATTTGCTGTATTGCCCATAGAGGCTCTAAGAATCTATTGGCTAACTTCCTAGCTTCTGGGGGCTCCAGATATGCCTTGAAGTTTCTTGGCTGTGGTCACATCGCTCCAGTTTCTGCTTCAATTTCACACTGTTATCTCCACTGTGTGTTTGTGTCTTCTCTGTTTACGTCTGTTACAAGGATATTGATGTTAGACTTAGGGCCCACCATATAGTTCAGAATCCACGATGATCTCAACCCATTAACCCAATGTTAATAACATCGCTGAAGACTTATTTTATATTTATATATACATGTATACAGTAAATTTATGGATTAGAGGAATTAAGACATGAATGTCTCTTTTCAGATGTAACCATTCAGTTTAGTACAGTGCAATATCTACTGTTAATCTACATAAAGTGTCCAGAATATCAGTTGGGACTATCCTTAGAAAAAAAATCCACAGAAGGTGGCTAATTCACCAATGCACGTTAATAATTTGCTACAGTGTCTGCCCACTTTTAATTCCTTCTGAATACTTTCAGTTGGTTGTATTATCCTCAATCTTAATATTTTTTTTTCCCCCAAACTTATTTTGGACAAAATGAGATTTGTTCCAGTATCATTTCTGAAAGTTTACAGTTGTTATCTGTGTGAGGGATTGTCTGGCAGGTGCTATTCCTTCATTGTTAAAAGTCAAAAGTCCCTACATGCATTTTCATTTTGATTCTCTAACTATTCAGATTTGGGTCTGTCCAAGTAGCCCCTGGCATCTAGCTACAAAAACAGAATCGTAGTCCCCAATAGAGGCCAACAGAAACAAAATCTGCATTTTAGCCAGATCACCAGTTTATTATTGAATTTAAATTTATATTATATTATATTTAATTTTAATTGCTATTATTAACTTAGTTATACTGTCTCCTTGCCACTTACACACACTTTATTATGTAATATTCATTATGATTTGCCATAGCCCATGAGACACAAAAGGAAAATTATACATGTGTTTGTGCCAATAGTAGTGAGAAAAATTTGGAATATTGAAAAAAAATCTGGTCATTACAGATTGTTATCACCAAATGATTTGAACTAATTCCACATTATCCTCAACTTTATTATCTGTGCTATTTAAATATTTTCCTTATTACATATAACTTCAAATGTTATAAGATTTCCATACACACACATTAGAGGACCAACGTTGACTAGTATTAAAAATAATTTTTAGTATTGTAGTATTTTTTAACTATTGTAGAATTTTTACTATTTTGGTATTACTAGTGCTATTACTCTAGCAACAACCTTGGAATGACTTTACTGACTTTATTATGCATTTATAAATAAATATAAAACATTTAAAATGCAATAACAATATTGTTATTTATCTTTAACAATTTACATACACTCTTATGTGTGTATAGTCATATAAATATATTATATATATATACATGTAACTTTAAACAATAACAAAATAGTATGACATCAAGGTCTCCAAAGTCCCTCCAAAATTTACATATTTAATTTTTCATTATGGTATATTTTTACTCAAAAATAGATATCCATCTTGCTTACACATGCTATTAAATCAAAATAGTAGTATGTATATTTTCTCTCAAGCATTCACAATCACAGATCTGATGAAAATTAGTACTGCTTGGCCCATTTCATAACTGTAATTGAGAGTCATCATAACTAAACACACCCCAGCGTTAGTCCCAATATAACCAGATATGTGGCAAAAGCATAAGGTCTTCAGAATTGAGATGAATGTATTGCACTAAAGTAAATCAGTGCTTGATTATTTAATTTGGATGGCTTCTTTGTGGATTTATTACAGTCAATAAAAGAACTAAATCTGAAATAATGCTACATTCAGGAATGAATATTTCTGTTAAGTAATAGTCCTTGTTTGCTCAATAAAACATTCTTAATAGACAGATGTCCCTTTATATGTGATAGATACCCCTTTATGCCTTCATGAAACACATTGGATTCCTTGATTTGAAATTCTTGCATCTATAGCTCCTTGTCTATATCTATTATTCTATTCATCCTTCTCTCTATTCATATGTCTACATTTCTATCTCATTATTTTGTGGAGGAGTCATCTTCACACTATCTAAAGAAAGTTCTTAATTGTCTTTCTAGAAGTGTGATTATATCTAAAAAAATCAGGCAAAAGTCAATGTAATTTATAAAATGTATGAGAAAGTAATTATAACAGATGTTAATTAAAATCCATGGAAATGTACTAACATACATAAACTCTCAGAGAATCCGGGTGGGGGGGGTAATCCAACTGTGTTTATGTTATACTCAGTACCCTATGCACATACTTATTCAAATATACAAGAAATACACATCTCGGACAGTGCCTGTGGCTCAAGGAGTAGGATACTGGCCCCATATGCTGGAGGTGGTGGGTTCCAACAAAGCCCCTGCCAAAAACTGAAAAAAAAAAGAAAGAAAGAAAGAAAAAGAAAGGAAGGAAGGAAGGAAGGGAGGGAGGGAGGGAGGGAGGGAGGGAGTGAGGGAGGGAGGGAGTGAGAGAGAGAGAAAGAAATTCTGAAAGTGTGATTATTTTTGTTTTTATTTGTTTTGTTTTTTATCTGTATTGTT
>CAUYPK010106160.1:0-13001 GCA_963574355.1 Loris lydekkerianus
GATGGAGCTGGAACATATTCTTCTTAGTAAAGTATCTCAAGAATGGAAGAAAAAGTACCCAATGTACTCAGCCCTACTATGAAACTAATTTAGGGCTTTCACATGAAAGCTATAACCCAGTTACAACCTAAGAATATGGGGAAAGGGGGAAAGGGAGAGGAGGGAGGGGGAGGAGGCGGGAGGAAGAAGTACTGGTGGGATTACACGAGCGGGGCATCTTACAAGGGTATATGTGAAACTTAGTAAATGTGGAATGTAAATTTCTTGGCACGGTAACTGGGAAAATGCCAGGAAGGCTATGTTAACTATTGTGATGAAAATGTGTCAAATGGTCTGTGAAGCTAGTGTATGATGCCCCATGATCATATCAATGTATGATCAATGATTTAATAAAAAAAAAATTTTTTTAAATAAAATAAAATCAGCGAGATGTGGAAACAACCTAAATGCCCATCAACCCAGTGGTGACATTGAACCAGAAGGAGGGTCTGGTCTAGACAATACAGAATAGGACGCAGAGCCTCTTGTTACGACAGGCGCCTGTTCATAGCGTGTGCTGACTGTGTCTTGCTTTTGTTCTCTAAACTTATCTTGCTCTTCCTCAATGAACTTCGTTTGGTGCTGGCCTTGCTTTTGGTGTGTCTGGTCATTCTTCAGCCAAGAGTCCCCAAGAACTGACAACAGACAACTGTCAGCCCCACGGAGTTGAGTTCAGTTTCCCTCCCCTCATGCAATAGACTTGAATGAAACCTTTCTTGCCTGCTTAACTCTGCTCCTTGCAATTTTGCTTTGATACAACACCTAGGTTAAATTATTTACATGCTACTCAAACAGTCCATAAAATCTGGGGAATCAGTGATAAGGTGTAAGCTATGGATTCAGACAAACCCAGAAATAAAGACTAAATAGTACTGCTCATTAATATAGAAGATAGATAGATAGATAGATAGATAGATAGATAGATAGATAGATAGATAGATAAAATTCAGTGAAGAGGTTTTACCCTGACCGGAAAATCAATGATAGTCACTTCCTCTCCTTTATTTCTGAAATTCCTAGAAGCTTATCTGTCAATTCATTGATATTTTTCTCACAATCTCTGCTTAAGAAGAAGTCTCATGATCCTACATCTGTGTTTTGCTACCCCAAATTCAAACAGGAAGACCCAGGTTCTCACTGCCATGTTCTGCCCTCACATTTGGGAGGAGGGTTAGAAAATTCTCCTTGAAAGATAAGAGCATTCCCCAAGCAGGTCCTTGCTCCATCCCTCCCTGGAGAGCACATTCCCCAAGGCACTAACACCAAAAGCATCCCTTTTCTAATAGCTTGATGCTGCAAGCCAGCTCCCCGAAACTAGGAAACGAATGAGTGAATAAAAAAAATAAATAACACAAAATGAGCAGACCAAATCACTTAGCAGCTGCAGAAAATGACCCGCTTAATTTTCAGAAAGAAAAAATAAATTGGCTTTTTAAGTCTATATAAAATAACACTATTTCTCTATTATTCATTCCTTTTTTTCCCAGCCCTCCTCCCTCCCCTTCACCACCTCTAAGCTGATTTGCATATAAATGGCACTCTTTCCATTTCTTCTCTGTTCATCAGCCCTTTGTAGCTTATTCCCTACCTGAAGTCTAATCCTTGCTTTTCAGCCTCGCAATTGGTTGCTGTGGAAATGATTATGTTGTCACAAACAGAGGATTAGAACTTCAGGTGGAGAATAAGCAGCGGGAGCACATGAACTCTTAATAAATAAAGATTCGGATACGGTGCAAATGCTTCTAAAAGAAAGGAGAATTGTCACGGGGAGGGGGAGGGGAGAAAAATGAGAAATGTCAGAGCATGATTACGGAGCATTGGCAAATTGGAAAAACTGTTAGAATTTAAAAGTGAAAAATCATTCTGCCTTGAAATCACAACTGAGGGGTTAAAATAAAAGCACCCCACACATCAGTAGGGAGAGGGTGAGAGTATGTGGTTTGGATTCAAGGTCTCTAAAGGAAAGGGAAAGCAGTAGGAAAAAAAAGAAAAAAATGCAGACTGCTACACAGGAAGGTCAGCAATTTACAAAACAATGTATTAAAAAAATTACACAAAAATGTACACAAAAATAGCATGCGCATCAAAGTTGTCACCATCATTGAACAATATTATCTGGAAAAGTCACGGCCAAGGTCAAGCAGCAACTCATCATGAAATAATTGCTGTGCGTTTACAGAGGTTTAGAGATGCACGTCTCCTGGTGGAAAGATAGAAGGGGAGTGTTTCTTCACTCTACTAACCAGATCAACCAACCAGAGAAACTCGAGAGCAAAGCACGGGGAAGCTTGATTGGCTGGTGAATAGAATAAGGGCGACCAAACAAGTCGGTCTGAGGGTTATGAACCTGCAGTTGCCCTCAATCTCTGCTGAAGGTCACAGAGAAGTTCTGGCCGAGATTGAGGGCATCATATAGCATCTGGTGAAGCTTTTCTTTTCCCTAATACTTTCCTAAACTGCTATATCATCTCTCATTTTCTATTGTTTTTAAAGAGGATAAATACCTGCACTGCATAATTGCTTTTGCACTTTTCCTTAGGAGTCCTTTCAGCGGATATCTCTCCTGGGCACATTTCAGCACAACTGTGCCTGAAATGTAATTCTCTTTCCATAAAGCCAGAGCCAAATCTCCTATTTGAATAAAATTATAACACCGTCGTCCATTCAAAGACAAATTGTTGATGCTTACTGGACTGTTTGAAAGCGTAAGTGAAGCTGTATCTGATGCTGCAAAATGATGTTTGAAGCCATCTGAAGATATTGGCAATCAGAGATCCAAGGAATAGAGAGCAACTGTGATCATTGGTCCTTATTTCTGAAAACCTCAATTCTTTTTTCTTGTCTAAAATCATAGGATCTCTTTACACGGGAGATTTGTAGGGTATGTTAGAGAGGGGCTCTTTGGTGGTAACCCTGTAATGTTATCTTTAAAATTGGTCAGGGGAGGCACAGAGGAAGAGAGAATGGGAAACTGTGCCTTTGCGCTTTTCAATTGTCTCTGGTGCATCTCCCGACTTCCAAGTGGGCACCTTTGCAAATCTGAAAGCAGGACAGAGTGAATGCTATGAGCCTTGACCTTTGATCGCGGACACCAGAAGCTTCCGTCTCCAAGTCTGGGCTTCTGGCACCTTCGGGTCAGGTCTGAGCCTGAGGGAAAGGAGACTGACAGTCACACTGCTGAGTGCTGGGCGGGAACAAGAGAGGGAAAGCTGGGGGCACAAAGGGCCCCACCAGACACCCTTCCCCTGCCCCAGGAGCTGTGCCTTGCTTCAGAGGACACCCCGCCTTCTTAGAGAGAATCTCAGGGTGCTTTCCCAACCATCTGGATATGTGATTGCCCTTTTCCAACCAAGTAAACTTTCCTGAGAACTCTGACAGTGTTTTGCCCTGGACAAGGGACAAAAGCAGATGGAGAATAGACTCAGCCTTTCCATTTCTCAAAGAAATTAAAGACATTGAAAAAGAAAGGAAAAGACAAGGACCTTGGCAATGAGCAGGCTGAGAGTAAAGAGGGGAAGAAGGGGCTTGGTCTGGTGTCCATCACAGTGGCACGTTGCTGAGGAAAGGGGAAAACATTTCCTGAGGTTGTATGAAATCAGGAAAAAAATTAAAAAAAACCCATGTCACCTGACACACAGAACATAAAAGAGCTACTCAGGGCAGCATAGATGACAGAAAATTGACAGTTTCTATCCATGTGAAAAAGCTAGTTAAACTCATTTACAAGGGTCAGTCCTCTCCTTTTCAAACCACTGCGAGAACAGTTACCAAGGACTCCAGTTACTCCCAGGCTGATTAGCATTTTTAGCAGGGAGTGTCCATCAAATGTAGAGCGGGGCTTTTTGTCTTCCTGCTTTTTGCTTTGTATCTTTTCTGCCAAAAATAAGCTTGAAACAGAGGGCCCTTTCAATAAGAAACTTCAAAAGAGTCAGTTGGAAGTTTAGCTCCAAAATTAGTTTCTTCAAGGGATGTTTAGAATATTAAACCCTTTGCTGGGGAAGTTTAACAGCCAACAATAGGTAGTGAGGATGTCCTTCTTTCATTCAACAAACACTCTGGGAAGGCTGGGAGGAAGCTGGGCACTGTTCCAGGTGCTAGGGGGACAGAGATGAGGGAATAGACAGCCCGCCTTTGTGGATTTCCATCTGAGAACAGGACACCCACCAACAGCAACAAGCAGACATCCCTGTAATCTGTAAACGAGAGTTTACTTGAGTCCTAAGAAAACCTTATGCATTAATTTGGGATTACCACTTGGCACCATTCAAGTTCCGGTGCTCATAAAGACTAAAGTTCACCCAGCAGAACACATACCTGGGAAGGCAACCCAGTGCCCTGAACCCTGCAGCCCTGACTGCCACAATCCAAGCAGTGTGCCCTGTGGGTGACAGCTCAGTCCTCATAGCCAGACTCCAAGATTCAAAGCCTAATTTTGCCACTGAGTACATGTGTAAGACTAGACAAGATATTTAGATTTTCTGAGGCTCAATTCTTCACTTGCAAAATGGTTATAGCAGGTCATTAAATATGAAATATAGGGGTTCAAATCAAAATTTCAGTTTGTTGGATCTCCCCCAAGTGGCAGTACAACTAATCATAGTATGCACCTAAACCATCGACACACTTTTGCCATCCTAATGGCACCTTGTGTATGGAAGCAGTGAGGAAGGCCAGGGAGTGAGTGGCAAGGAAATTGTGTGAAAGACGTTGTCCACAGCTTGCTAAATATTTTTTCTTGGAAGAAGAAGTCCAAAGCCTGGAAGAAGTGGAAGGTAGCCAGTTGACCCAAGGTCGGCTGAATACGGTGGGTGATAGAGAATTTCCAGCCTCTGTAGGTTGAACCGTGTTGTTTGTGGGACAGCGCTGCCTTGCAGGAGGCGTGGCCTGTCTCTTTTGACCGGTCTCGGCTGTTTAATCACAAGCATCCACATGATGTCACCCAGCTGGCTGCAGTAGATATCTGCTGTAACTGATAGACCAGGTTTCCTGAAACTGTAGCAGTTGTGGACCACCAAACAGACACCATCAGCTGTTTCTGATGAATATCTGGTTATGGGCTGTGTTTTGGCACTTCATCTTTATCCAGCCGTTGTGTCGAATGCCTGTGATTGTCAGAAAGAATCCATTGTTCATCAGATGTAACAATACAGTGCAGAAACGGTTCATCTGTGTGTGGTGACAGCAAAAAAAGATGAGCTTCGAGATGATTTCGTCTCTGATGCTCATTTGATTCAGGCAGAACCCATCTATCTAGCGTCTTTGCCTTGCCATTTTGTTTCAACTGGTCCATTATGGTTGGAATACTAACGTCAGACCTTGCTGCTAATTCACATGTAGGTCAAGATGAATTCAATTTCACTTCCACTTTTAGCCCATCATTATCCACCTTGGTCTCAGGTCACCCATGTGGCTCATTTTCAAGATTAAAGTTACCAGAACAAAACTTCTCAAACCATCAACAAACGCTGCATTTGTTAGTCATCTCCTTCCCAGACTCGTGGCTGGTACTGCACTGGTTCCACAACAGAACTCATCTCCAAAAATAACTCAAATTATTTACTTGTCCATGTTTTCACAAAAAATGCTCTAAAATCTTTTTGAAAGACAGTAAAATGTGTATTTGAAAGAATAAGGATGTACTTTCCCAAGAAAAATAAAACAAGAAGTGTAAAAATGAAATGTCAGAGATATCAACTGACAAACTTAGTACTCAAGGAATGTGGACACTCATACTTAATAACATAATATAATAATAATAATAATAATTCCCCCTTACAAGATTGAAGATATTCTAAGAACCCTGGTAGGTTCTACAAGTGTTAGTTATTGTTGTGATGGGGAACACAAGGCAATGACATTCTGGTTCTTCCCAAGGGACTTGACAGTACCAGCATCCTAAAGGATCAAGATGAAATTCTTGTATTTTGTATGCTTCCCTCCACTTCACCCCACACCTCCATAATCACCCCTTTCTTCACACTATTCCTTGTTTCAAGAACTACCAGTTTCTCCTTTTCTCAGGTACATGCAGTTTAACATTTGGTACTTTTCTGAGGGAGTAAAGAAGACTTTTTAAAAAGCAGTGAATTGATTTGATTTTAAGATTTCACTTAAGCTATGAGGTACAGTTTAGAATGTCTAGGTAATGATTATGAACTGCTTTTGACTTCACACCCATAAAGTCCTCTGTAATCCAGAGTGTGGAGATCTCTCCAGACCACTCTGTTCTTCTAAAGTTCTCTCCAAATTAATTACTTGTGTAATCAAGGACGGCTGGGATTATAGTTGTGATGGGGAATATCTGGTTTTGGACTGTGTTTTCTTTATTCTCTGAGAATAGAAGGCAGGCAGGAACATTCCAAGGCAGCAGTTTTCAACCTGTGGGTCGCGACCCACAGGAACTGTATTAAAGGGTCGTGGCATTAGGAAGGTTGAGAACCACTGTTCTCAGAACCATGGAGAAGCATATCTCTAATGGCTTTTTTTTTTCTTTTCTTTTTTTTATTAAATCATAGCTGTGTACATTAATGCGATCATGGGGTACAATGTGCTGGTTTTACATACAATTTGAAATGCTTTCATCTATCTGGTCAACATAGCCTTCACAGCATTTTCTTAGTTATTGTGTTAACACATTTATATTCTACACCTTGTAAATTTCACATGTACACTTTAATGGCTTTTTATAATGTTTTACTTAGTTTAACCCTTGTTAGTGATAGACAACTGTGCCTTCCTGTCACTTGTCACCCACATCGTGATGGATTATGTCCCTCAGACATAACAATACACTGTTCATTAGTGCTAAAAGAGGTAACTATTTCTTCTGGGAGATCTCCCCTCCTCCTGCACCCACAGAGAAGCAGCAAGGGGGTTGGCAGCTTTGTCTGGAAAGCACAGAGAGCTCTTTTGCTGAGACTTCCACCGTCATCTGACCATTCATATATTTTCACAGGTCAACCTGCTATTGTTACCCATACTTTTGGAGTCTGTTTCCCTATTCAGACCCAACACGAACATATTTTTTGTGCACACCCCTTGTTCTTCTTATTCAAAGAGTGGAAGTTATTTCCTCCCCCCTCCCCTTCACTATTTCTGTGAGATAATGTTCTTCCCTAAGATGAGATGGGACATTAGGGTGCTGCGGGAGGGTGGTGAGGATGCCCGTGTGAGTGCGTGTGCAATCTCTTTTCACATTCATAAAAGGATAAATTTTCGCTTGTAATCATCTCTTTACAAAGAACTCAAGAAACAAGAATAAGAGATACCCGAAACATTTTTTAAAGATCTACTTGGAAAAGAAAATAAAATCACCTTACAATAAATAACATTTTCTCTCCATTTCTTTTCTTTTGTTCTATGTTATTGGACAGGATGCTGCATTAACAGAACAACCAGGTCTTTCTTTCTTTCCCAGTTAATCTCTGGCTATTGTTCCCCCCTGGACTATCTGCTGTGTGTTTTTTGCCTTGCTTCTGTAATAGAATCTGTGTGGAGTGGCTCTTTGTCTTTGCAATTTGTACCCTTCAGTATGGTGACACACAAAACACCAGCCTGAAAGCAAATTCCAGGGACATGTCAGGTAGGCAGAAGGAGCTTGGTGAACAGGCTCGCT
The DNA here is from genome assembly GCA_963574355.1 of Loris lydekkerianus. NCBI lineage: Eukaryota > Metazoa > Chordata > Mammalia > Primates > Lorisidae > Loris > Loris lydekkerianus. Next base: position 7,655 of record CAUYPK010106160.1, read on the forward strand.
CTCCCTGAGTTTCCCCCAATTCTCCAAGTCTCTGAGCAAACCCATTCTTGGAAGGCGATTACTCAGATGTCACTCCACTGTACTGACAGAGCATATACCAACTCACTTCTGAAATGCAGAAGAGCTGGCTTCAGTGACATCAGTCCCTGTGTGACCCTGGGGCACCATTCACACAGATAGAAGTGTGCCCCACAGTCCCTGGGAGTTCTACCAGTCCTGTCTCTCCTTTTCCACCCTGGAGCTCCACAAATGGAGTTACAGATCTCCCACACCTGGCTGCTCTCTCGTCTTCTCTTTTGATGACACCTGTTTTTGAGGAAAGATCTGATATTAGCAATTTTATGACAGTGAAATATAAACTAATGTTAAATTATTCAGAGACATTTTTAAAGCCCTCTAATCATAGACTAAAAGCTATCATTTGCTCAATAAACATTATTGCATTCCTCGTAAGTGTCAAGCACTGTGCCCCCTTCTAGAATTAGAAAAATAGCATTTGTGGAGTGCTTTGCAATTTGGCAAATCTCTTCAAATCAGTTCACAATTCTGAATCTGAAGCTCATAAAATGAGGTCCTTGCTCTGTTACTTTCACAATTTGAGCACAATGGTCCTTGTTCTATATTTCATAAGAGAGTTTTAAATCACAAGTTTGCCTCAACCAGATTTCCGATGCAAGTAAATGTGAAATGGACAAAAATAAACACTTTACGGGGACTCTGTGAACTAGAAACAACCATCAAATCAACAATTCTCTAATAAGTGAAATGAGGGAGGAAAAAAAGTGGGTTATTCAGCAGAAAAAAAGAAATGTTGAATTTTATGTGAAGTTATTTTGCAAATGGCAATCTTACATAAGGTCCAATCATACTGAATACGGTCCTTCGGGGGGAAAAAAAAATTTGCTACGATTTTCCAAGCACTGAGACCAGCACCAAGAATGCCAAACTTGTGGAAGACATTATCCTGTATTTTGGGAAATTTAGTACATATTGTTACTTGGTTTGCAATAACACACTATGTTAAGTTCCCGAAATGTCATTAAACAACCTTGATTTAGGAGTGAGGATGAAGGTCACTAGCCAAGTCCTAAGGTGACCTCATGAGGGAAAGTTCTGACTAGAATAGTTATTGGGCTGGGGAATCTATGCTCTGGTCATTTCAAAGTGGATATTTCTAAGCAGGGCAATTATTGGGGGTGGGAACATTTTGTGATAAAAATAATTTAATATCAGTGAATAGACCAAGACCAAAGATGCCTGTGTTGATAAGTTAACTGTTTGATGAGCAAGCTGTCTGCTCAGGTGAAGAGGAGTGTCTTCAATAAATTGATCTGCATAAATTTTCCTGAAGCAAATACTGAAGATACTTGCTTTTTGATAGTCTTATCACTCCCAAGCCAAGTTCCCCAAAGCAAACAAGTCATATTGATCCCGGTGCTCTACAATCTCACCTGCATTATGTGGACACGGGTAATCTCAGTTCACAGGTCTCCTCTGCTCTTCAGAGATGCTGCTTTTAAAGTAATAGACATTCTTTTTTGTAATATATTTATTTGCACTTTCAAAAATCATTATTCAGTGCTGTGATGTAAATGTTGCCGTGGCTTAAACTTTAAGGAAGGCGAAGGTCAATAATTTAAAGGTCCTAATGATTAGAAGCTAGGGACTAAGACATAGCAATTAGATAAAATGTAGATAAAAAGTTAGTGCCATAAAAAAGAAAAGATGGATTCCTAAAGGAAGAGGTTTCTGAAGAGAAAAAGACTATTATTATCTGAAAGATTTGGTGGTGATTTTGCAGAAGAGTCAATGGCTTTTGAAAGCAGCAAGACCGAGTCACGTGGAGACAAATGGATGAGTACCCCAGGACGAATGAGCCTGAGCAAAAAAACGGACCTCGGTGAACAACAAACGTGGGAATTATAATAATATAGAGGAGGATTTTGAAAGCTATGCGAAATTTTTGAAATTTTTATTTAATAACAAATAAGAAACAAGTAATGGTTGAATACATAATTTATACTAGTCTATGTTCTAAAAAGATTAATCTGGCAGTGATGTGAAAGATGAAACTATCTTCTCTTTTTAGGAATATTACATCTTAGATAACCTGCACCCTTTTCTGCTGCAAAATACCTGAACACATTGAATAAAATATAACAAATTTTATTTCAAATACCCAGCATGCAAGAAAGTGAGGGAAATCTACGGGGGGTAGGGGAGCAAATGTATGAAGCAGAATCAGCACCTGCTTCTCTTCAAGGAGTTTTGATGCAGCACAGTGGGTGGGGGGAGCAGGATGAAATCTGGACCCCTCTGGAAGGTGGTGAGTTAGATCCAAGATATATTCCACATACATAGAAATGCTGGGAAATTAAGAGGTAATCTCTCAGTGAAAGACCAAAGTGACAAAGAAAATTCATCTACCTGCCAAGGGAGCCTGGAAAGCGTAATCGCACCTACGTAAGACTTGTCATTTAGCTAAGCTGGAATTGCATGCCCTAAGATCTTCACTGATACTTGTAAAAATTTTTTTTATTTGGTCATTTATTTAGAGACAGAGTCTCACTCTGTTGGCCTGGCTGGAGTGCAGTGGCATCAGCCTAATTCACAGCAACCTCCTGAGTTGAAGTGATCACCCTGCCTCAGCCTCCTGAGTAGTTGGGACTATAGGCAACAGTCATGATGCCTGGCTAATTTTTTTATTTTTAGTAAAGACAAGGTCTTCCTCATGCTCAGAGTGGTTATGAACTCCTGAGCTCAAGTGATCCTCCTTCCTTTGCTTCCCAGAGTGCTAGAATTGCAAATGTGAGCCACCAAACCTGCCCATAAAATGTATTTTTTAAAATAGGCAACATGTCTATGGGTGATTTTTAATTAATATTTTGGTCTGTTTTCAGGCATAAATTTTTAAAATCGCAAAATGTAAACATATGATTATAATGTGACAAACTCCCATAGAGCCATCATCAAGTTTCAGCAATAACCAACAAGTGGCAAATCTTGCTTATAAAACACCACTCCCTCTCTCCAACTCTAGATTGTTTTGAAGCAAACCTGAGATACTCTTTAATTTTATTCCATAGTGCTTCGGCATGTATCTCTACAGGGTAAAAACTTTTAAAATGTTCATCACCATTATAGCAGTCCCAAATAATTGATACTAATTTTAATATTATCAAATAGCCAATTAATGATCAATATTTCTCAAATGTGTCATAATTATATTTGTGTTTGCTTTTGCTTACACTGTGTTGGACTGAGCCAGACTGCATTTGACTGATGTACCCTTCAAGCTTTTCATCTCTGGGTTCTGCTAATTTTTTTTTCCTTTCCTTGAAATTTTTCTGTTGAAAGCTATAGGATGGTTGGATTCTATAGTTTCTCATTCTAGATTTTGCTGACAGTATTGCTGTGATGTTATTTCAGATGTCCTTGTTTGTTTTGGAGAGGATACCCCATAAAGGGTTTTGCTTATTTCTTATTAAATCACATCAAGAAGTACACAGTGTCTAGTTTTCATTTCTGAAGATGAATCAGTTGGTTTAGAATTTGTCAGCTTGATTTATGCATTACAAAAATCCCCACTGCCTTTTCACTTGGTTGGTCATTGCTTGGATCCATCTTCCCATTAATATTCTAATAGTTGGCCTTTTCTACTGAAAAAAAGGAACTTTTCAGCAAAGCTTTTTCTTTACCGTGACCTACAGTACGTACAAAAAGATTGAAATATTGCTTGATTACTTCCCTTTATTTATAAGTTTTCAGAATAACTTGGCTTTCCAGGATTTTCTAAAGGTCATCAAAGAGATTGCTTTCAAGTATTAATATATCCTATTTGACAATTTAATCCAATGGCCCTGGAATCTTGATTTGATCTTTGTTAACTTTCTTAGCCTTGGGCACAATAAAAAATATTCTTGGCTCATCAGGTACATCTTTCTAAGATCTGATATCAGTAACTTTTCCAGGGAATTTACAGACCACCCTTGAGTTAATATAAATGCTTATTTCATGAGGACATAATTTGTCTGTTTCTAGATCTTTCCAGTGGGCAGAGTTAGAAAATACTTTAAAATACTTATATTTTTAAGACAGAAAATATAAGTTTGTATATTCTTATGCAAATTTAGAATTCTAGGGGTTTTATATAATTTCTTTGATTTGTTTGTGGTGCATTTTCTCTAATGCTAAACTTTCCTTCATTCAAAAGTATTTGAAATTTTATAAATCCAAGTTAACATAAATATACAGAAGGACTACAGACTGAAAAGCCATTGAGAATACTGTTTCTTAAATGTTTTACGACCCCATACTTTAGTGTAACAAAAAAAAAAAAATCCTATTTTTCCTTCTTACTATATTAAGTTCTTTTACATAAAGTATTTATTTCGGCTATAAAATGTAAAATATTATTTAGGAAAAAAATATTTCATTTGAAATGTAACAGTATAAATTTTAATCATGTTTGCTAATCTAACCAATAAATTTGCTTACTTGGGACAAGTATTCCAGTCTAAATTAGTGAAGAGTCTCTGTCTCTAGACCTTTTTATAATCATGCGTACTTTCAGTAAAAAGTTTAAAGTATGTCTTCAATACATGTATTTATTTTATACTGCACTATTTATTCAAGCATAAAGATGAAAAAGATGAAATAAACAACGTTTCAAATATGTATTTACTACATGTTTTCATGGTACGATAAAACTTTTTGCTTTTGCTCTGTGTGTGCACACACATAAATAATTAATCCTGTTGTTTAGATTTCATTTTTATATCTCTTCCTAATCATGACAGTTACACGCCATCTTTAGCGAATACCTCAGGGCACAATATATATATATACTTGAGGCAAATTTTATTTTCAACTAAAGTGGAAATTTAGCTATATTTCAAATAGTCTTCTCATTAATTAGGGTGTTTGAGGCCTCTCTCTGGTCACGCATGATTAGATTACCATATATGCTCGAGTGTAAGCCGAGTTTTTTTGGCACAAAATTTGTGCCGAAAAACCCCAACTCGGCTTATACTCGGGTCATACAGGTTATTTGATTCGGTGCGCGCACCTAATCAAATGCACGTAGTCTCCAGTCATCTTCTGCCATCTGCTTGAGGGGGCGGTGCTTCAGCTCAGTCCACAAGTTGCTGCTGAGCTGAAGAGGTAGGCGGCTGAACTGAACTGTATTCCACTGAACTATTTAACCCACAATATTTAATGGCACATTTAATTACCCTCACGTCAGATACAGCTGAAGCTCTGTTTGGACATACAGATGATGAGGAGGAGGAATCCAATTTTGAAGGATTTTAACCTTTGTGATTTAGCTTGATTACCTGTTAAGCTA
>CAUYPK010106163.1:0-51718 GCA_963574355.1 Loris lydekkerianus
ACAGTTTGACACATTTTCATCACACTGGTTAACATAGCCTTCCTGGCATTTTCTTAGTTATTGTGTTAAGAAAATTATATTCTACATTTACTAAGTTTCGCATGTACCCTTGTAAGAGGCACTGCAGGTGTAATCCCACCAATCACCCTCCCTCCGCCCACCACCACCCCTCCCCCTTCCCCATATTCTTAGAGGTTATAACTGGGTTATAGCTTTCATATGAAAGCCATAAATTAGTTTCATAATAGAGCTGAGTACATTGAATACTTTTTCGTCCATTCTTGAGATACTTTACTAAGAGGATTATCACATTTTCTTGAGTTTAATAAAATGTTCTTTCCCCTCTCTACACCCTGCTTTACTTTTTGTTTTATTATTATTAAGTCATAGCTGTGTACACTATTGTGATCGTGGGGCATCATATACTGGTTTTATAGACCGTTTGACACATTTTCATCACACTGGTTAGCATAGCCTTCCTGGCATTTTCTTAGTTATTGTGTTAAGACATTTATATTCTACATTTACTAAGTTTCACATATACTCTTGTAAGATGTACCGCAGGTGTAATCCCACCAATCACCCTTCCTCCACCCTCACCCCACTCCTCCCTCCCTTCCCTCCCTTTCTCCCTTTCCCGTATTCTTAGGTTATAACTGGGTTATAGCTTTCATGTGAAAGCCCTAAATGAGTTTCATAGTAGGGCTGAGCACATTAGAAAAAGTATCCAATGCTTTACTTTTTCTTTGTAAGTTACTGAATTAATATTCCTAACGCTTTCTGGAACTGATTGAATTCACTATCAGTTTAGTGCCTCCTTCTAATCATTTTTCTGTCCCATTCATTTTTATTCTGTGGGTACCATTAATGAATCTAGTTCTCTCATCACAGGAGAAGTGAGCATGATTTAGGAAGGATGTGCATTTCCTGGTGGATGCTTAGTTTCAAAGAGAAGTCATTTCATCACTTTGTCTTTCAGAATGAGAGACATAAAAGTAGTCTCCTGGAACATAGACACATCAGTAGTATGTTTCTGAAAGTAAAGGGATTTGGCTTTGAGTCCCTTTCCTCCTACCCCATTACTTGCTAGAATATTGCAGTAGATTACACAGTACAATGTCCATTATTTCCTCTTTCTGAGCTTTGGGTTTTTTAATCTATAAAATAAAGCTAAGGCTATTTCCAAATCATTTGGGAATCTCATGAAATTGTGTGCTAAAAAAAAAGTCAGGAATTATTACTGCATGAAAGGTTCCATGAACATGCTAGAGGCAAAAGTCATTTGTTTCTTTATTATGGAGAGAAGTAATGAGTCCAGATATGAATCCCTGTTCTACAAGCTAACTGGGTGACCTTGAGCAAGTTACTTGACTTCTTTGTGTATCAATTTTCTCAAGCATAATATAATCATAGTTACTACCTTAACAGGTTAGGAAAATGGAGAGCAATAATCTACAGAAAAGTTCAGTAGAGTATTGAGAAGATACTAACAGGTCAATAACCATTAATGGCTTTATTATATATGGAGAACTATTGAGGAGAATTCTGGTATTTTTATTCTTTCATTTAATGTGTGTTCATTATACACTATGCCAGTTGCATAATAATGTTCTGAGCATTTGGGAGAAGCAGGCACAATCCATTTTCTCATGTGTCTTATAAAAATAATTTTTATTTAAGGAATGATCAAGACTAGCCCCATTTTGCAAATGAAGAAATTGAGACTCATTACATGATACATACATTTGCAAACTTGAGGTTGATAATCTTCTCTTGACAGAAAACTCCCAGAAATATAAAAAATTAAAATGTGGATTTTAAACACAAAATCTATTTAGGTGGCAGAAAATTGTAACCCCAATAAAGTAACAAAGACTCATTGTTAAACTTATTTTAAATTCATTTAAAGGCCTTTCAAAAATACGTTATTCTCTGTAACCCCCATGCCCCGAGCTCCAGATCTCAACCAGTTAAAATAAATTGTCCAGTAACTGAGGTATTCATTTCTTTCTAAAATATGATTTCTGGATATGCAACTCTGTGTTTCTATATTTACATTTTGATTGACAAAATGAATTTTGAAGTAAATAATTTTTATTTTTCAAAAGGCAAAGCAGAAGATACAAAAAAGAAATATCACAGATTTTAATTATATAATATACCAGAAATCACAGTCAGTGCATTTTATTGGAGAGGAAGGTAGTGATAGTTTGTAATAGACCATGCACTGTTGCCAGTTTAATTTCTTATTTTCATTCCTCAGTTGCTAGGTCAGCCCTTAACTGTTTGATAAGCATTGGCCATGATACAAAGATATGGAAATGTCTCCCCATAACTGCAAGTTAATTGTAAAGAATCCAAAAGAAGGAGACTTCCACTTAGGTATTAATAATGGGACGATCATCTGCCTTTCAAGAAAGAACATGAGTTGTATCGCCCTCTTCCTGGATTTGTAGTTCGTACTAATCTCTACTTCCAGCCTCTAACCTAGTCAGCCTAGCACCACTTAAAAATGGTAGCACCATTTTTTATTATTAACCATAAAATCTCAAGTTTATTACCCAGTTTCCATCAGCAATTGTAATCTCAGTCCCAAATCTATTGCTCAAATTAGAGTAAGCTATACTATGTGGCTGCTTTAAGATTTAAAAATTTGGTACATTTGATTTTCCCCTTTTTTATGTCTTTGAAATACATTTCTATATGAAATACATATAGGCTGTGGCTGTCCCAAAGTCACCCCGAAAGTCACCACACATAGGAAAAATAGGAAATTGTACCTAAATGTACCTTTTGTTACGAAATAGTCATTACAAAATTTTACAAAGAGGTGGCCGACACATAGAGACTATTTTGTAAATATTTTGTAAATTTTATAATGACTATTTTGTAAGTAAAGGTACATTTAGTTACAATTTCCTATTTTCCCCATGTATGATAACTTTAGGAATGACTTTTGGGACAGTGTGTATCTGAGTCTTTCCAGAACACCTTAATTCAGAAAGAACTCCATAAGCACACTTTTTCTTAGGGGACATTATTTTTGGGAAAGTAACAGTATTTTTACTATTCCAGCAGAGCAGCTGTATAAGAGAGAACTGTGAGAGAACAGCAAGATTGCAAGTGAGATGAGCAGGCTGGGTTTACCCTTTGCCCCAAAGTCTCCCTCCACTAGCCTAGCCTAGCCTGGGATTCTAGCCTTGGTAAATGTCAACTTTGCCACATGAAATGAATCTTAGAAATTACTCTCAAATAGTCCAAACAGAGGTCTGCTACAATGGCAAGCAATCCTTTTTGCACAAAAGTCAAATCAAGGAAAATCAAACTGTTCATAGATTGCTTTCATTTTTTTCTAGAAATCATGTATTTTTTAAAAAAAGAAAACATGCCGTATCTAAAACTGGGCTTATATAGTCTTTTATTTCCCTTATCGTAAAGTTTTCATCTCAGGCCATAATGGTTGTAGTTCTGTGCCTTTAGATATACTTAATGTGAGATAAAAATGATGCTGGACAGGGTTTGGGGAGATATGTAGATACGAGAATAAATGGAAACAGAGTTAAGCCACAGAACAATGAAAACGCACTTCTATCGAGGTTTTCTCAGCTGCTTGGGGAGGGCTTGTGTAGTAGTGGTATGAAATGGGGCAGTGCAATAGGGTGGGGTGAACGTACCCCACCTCATATTGTGCTTGCTTGCTCCACACCCGTTATTAGCCTCTAAAAGAAAAGAAAAGATCGCAGTCCACTGGCATAAGATGGAGGAGAAACAGGGCCTTCTATCTTGCTTCCTGGCTTGGGTCTGTTACTGTTCTGCCTTCTCACTGTGTAATGCGCCCTGTGAGGTCTCAGCTGCCACCTCCCTGAGGTGATCTCCTTCCCTGCCGCAGCCCACTGGGCAGAAGCCCCCTTGACTGAGAGAGGAAGTCTAGACACAATCAGCCAGCTCTAGGAAATTTCCCAGTGTAGCCATGAGAATTGGTGAGTCACACTCACCCTCTCCACTCCACTCTTCTGAATTTCTTAATCCTGTATCTTCGAAATACATTTTAAAAGCATATAAGTGAAGAGGTATATGCCCATAGTGGTAAATAGTTACTGTAGAGGCATAATTTAGATTATGCATTTTGAATGGGTAATTCATGGACCACATTGGAAAGCCAGGCAGGCTGCTGGAGGCCCATTCTGCTCTCCTGACCTCATCTCCTGTGGGATTGTAAATAACAAATAAATAACAAAGAAACAAATAAGCTTGTCATTGAGGAGTTTTTGAACTAAGTCAACTTCAAGATTTGATGAGAAATCATTTGAACAGCTTGACTTTTTGGAGGACGCTTTCTCTGCATTTGCTAGGAGGGGTTTATGTTGGGTTAGTTTTCAGATTAATGAGGCTGCACTATAGAAAATGTGCTGAGGACTTTCATTAGCTTCAAAAGTTAATTAATGAAGAAGATCGTTTTGAAGTCTCTGGGAGGATACATATCTCCAGTTCGACAGGTTAATTACCAGGATAGTTTGTAAATATTTTTTGTCATGATGTCCTAGGACAAAAGCAAAACATTTACTTATGAATGTGAAAAAATGTTCAGATGAAATTAAACAGATGAAAATAAAACTTAAGCTTTTCACTGCTTTAGCTCCATCAAAATAAAGTAAAATATTGGATTATGCAAATGACTTAGTACTTGGCTTCTATTCTTGCTTTCTTATGAAAAAAAGAAAGAAGGATGCTCTTTAAAATTTTGAAGTGAATTACATATTTCAAAACAAGTTTCCTCAAGGAATAAAAACATTTTATCAATTACCCCATAAACTGCCGCTACTAAAATCTAGGTTTTCCATGGAAGCAAGACCCATGTTCTTTCTTGCCTAGAATACCTAGAACACCTGACCATTAGTAAATATATTTAATAAATGTTTTTAGATAACTAAATGGATTTATCAGTAGCTACAAGAAATCACAACCTGGAAGTTTCACATCACCTCAAGCTGAGCATCTCTAAAAATGTTCTCAGTCTTCCCCCCTCCTTAGATGCTCCAGCCACAATCTGCTGATTCTCCGTGAAGAGTCACTTGACCTGACACCTGGACACCTGCACATCAGTGTAGACAAAGACGTGTTCACTGTCCCTCTGAATATTTCTCAAATAGCATGTACTTAAATATAAAGTGGGTTCAAAATCATTTTTTATCAGGCAATAGACTTGACCTTAAATAGTTGGACACACTCCGGGTGTCACAAGCAGAAAGGACAAGAAATCCTTCTCCTGACATTTTCTAGTCTTTGATGTTTGTTTTCTGTGTACCTTAGGAGTATGTCTTCCCTATAGAGTTCTTCGCACTTGATTTCTATTGCATATAAGTCCATCTGTATATCCGTATGGGTAAATAGTTACCATAGAGGCAGAAAATTCTGTCATTTTCTTAAAATAAAATAGGTATGTTGAGGGATAGCATATAAACAAAGCTAGTGATTCTTAAAATCAAATCTAATGTATGTGTGATAGCCTGATGATGAATTCCTGATTGACAGAGTTGAAATTGTGTTAGAACCATGCCATCGGCCCTGGGTGGCTGAGCAGTGGCTCCAGGTGACATCTCGCAGTATCTGCTGCCTTCCGTCAGACACACACTCAGCCAAATACCCAATGTCCTCCTGGCACTCTGGCGGGAGAAAGGTGGGAAAAGCAGCTGGTGGCATGGAAACAATTAATTCTCAACCTCTTTCAGTTTGTGCACAATATTCCAAGCTGTGTGAAGAAGTCCCAGTGAGTGTTGTTTCCATTTTTGCCAAACAGTGTCTGAAGCTGGAGGTTTGACAATGGTATTGATAAAAAAGAAGTTAATTGAAGTAACTGTTTTGTCTTGTGTTCTTGAATATATATATTTTTATATTTAAAATATACATATATACACATTTATACATATTTGCATATAAATATATGTTTTATATTTTAAATATATATATACGTACACATATATTTATATAAACTTAAAAAAATTCCAGTTTTTACTTCTTTCTAATGTGAAACAACAAAGTACACAGTTTTTCGGGCGGCACCTGTAGCTCAAAGTGGTAGGACACTGGCCCCGTATACCAGAGGTGGGTTCAAACCTGGGCCCTGCCAAAAGCTGAAAAAAAATAAATAAATAAAAAGTACATATTTTTCTCATGGAAAGAACTTAAGAAAGACTTCATAACTCTTCCTCCAAGAAATCCTTTGTTTCTTCTTTACTCTCAAAGAATTCCATGTCAGCCTGTAGCTGAGACCTTCAACGGAGTATTGGATAACATCCTAATATTTATACGTATACACACACATATGCACACACATGTATAAAGCTGAATGTACACTCAGGTTAACAAACATGTATCAATTAAATAATTATACATGCAGCCAGCACAATTAAAGAAAATGTGTTGTAATTTTAAATTTGAAAATAATTACACAATATTTTTTAAAATAAGGTGATATAAAATTCCTTGATGATTATTTCTTGGGACAAACTAGCCCTTATCCTACAATGTTTCTCTTCCTATTCTTATGGTTAATACTGTTACTTTATTTATGAAACAATGGTAGTAGTTAATAAAATAAAATGTGGCGATCCTACACATTTATTTCATTTTGAAACTTTGACACTAGTCCGGCAGTATGGTTTGTAAGGAAGGGGTCCAGGCTTCACTGTGAACCCTCCTTAGGTGACAAGTGTAAATGGAGGTGTTAGTGCTTTGGAATCGCTATATGAAGCAGAGTTTGGGTGAGCTGCTATGGTGGACTAGAAATGGCACTAGTGGAGGGGTTAAGAGCATGCATTCTTATTCTAGATCCATCACTGACTAGTCAGGAAGATGAGTTATCAGTCCCCCTCCTTGGCAAAATGGAGATCAAAACTGTACTCTCCTACTTCACAAGGATGTTGAATAATCAAAGAAAATCATATGCATGGAGTACTCCGATATTTGAACTGTATTATATAAAAATTTGGCTCTAATGATACAAAGCAACCATGTTTACCTCTAGAAAGTAGGAATGTTGGGGAGGGGGCTGACAAAGAAAATATTTAATCACCAATGCTTCAGAGACTGTATTTCCCATTAGCTCCCACGTGGGGGTGAATGTGAGGGGAGGTCTGGCTAGTGACAGGCAGTGCTCACAGCCTGGGCAGGAGGCACTATTTGAGGTGGACATTTGGCTGTCGTAGCTGCTACCAGAGAACAGGCTCCTCTACCGTGGTTCTCGTCCACTCTGGAGATGACGGCAGGCTTGTATGTGAGAAAGAGATGATCTGTGTGAATCAAAGAAGATTGGCTAGTGGGCCAGTTTGATATGGACACTGGGAGCACCCCTGTACCAATGCCATAAACATTTGAAGGATATTTAGAGTATAGAAGAATGATAATGTCAGAACTCAAAAAAAAAAAAAATAATAATAATCACACACATTGAATAGGTATAACATGTTATTACTGTTAGCCAAAATTAAACACCAATATGATAAATAGATTAGGATTTTTAAAAGTTGTTTTGGATATGTACAAAAGTCCAAGAGACCTTACAGTGAAACTTGTAAACGTCTAGCAGAGGTAATGGGGTTCTTGGCCAGTGCTGGCACCCCGGGAATCAGACTTTGCATCCTGAGGTATATCTATACCTAAGGTTTGCATGGAAGAGCCACGGGTCCCACAAAACCACTGAAAAAGTATAATGCTGGTTCTTGAAACTCTGGAGGAAAGATTGGAAAAGTACAATAGGAGAGTATAAAATAATGGATTCATAGACATAAATGAAGGAACAAAGAATTTCTGGGAGGAAGAGTTATGAAATCTTTCTTAAGTTCGTTCCATGAGAAAATTGTGTACTTTGTTGTTTCACATTAGAGAAAATCTTCTTTAAGAAGATTGGATCTTCCAGGACTATTTGGGTAGACTCTTTGTTGATAACAGGTTAGCTATCATATAAAAAATATAAAAATATTTTATGAGAAGGATTTTAATAAATGTAGCATAGAGTTATTATGAGTAGGCATAATCCAGGCAACTGGAAACATTCATTCAACTATTTATTCCGTTTTTCACTCAACCATCCACACACACTTGAACAGAAAGGTAAAAATCCTGAAGGTTGGACAGTCTATAGCATGTGGGTACTTCTGCAGGAAAGGTAATAGTGACAGCCTTCATGTTGTCACAACAACTAGCGTGATCTTTTGCTTACGTAAATCAGATCCTCTCACTTCCATGATGAAAAATCCAGTGGCTTCTAATCAGGTTTAGAATAAATTCCAAACTCTCTGCTATGGTATTTGAGGATCTCCATGGTCTGGCCCCTGATGACCCCTCCAAATCGACAGTGCTTCTGTCTACTCTGCTTCGGTCACACTGGGCTTTTCACTCTTCCCCAGAGGAGCTGGGAATGTCTCAAGGTCTTCGCACACAGAACACTGTTCCCCCATTATCTTCATGGTTCAGTCGTCGGTTCTGTCAGTTCTCTGATTAACTAATGTGTCCTTGAAGAGGCTTCTAATAACCTTCCTATCTGACAAAACACCACAACATGCTGCACCATCTTACCCTGCTTTGTATTTACTGTTCCACTTGACATTGAATCATTCATTTCTGTATTTGCCTGTCTGTTCTGCCCTCCTCCCCTAGAGGGTGAAGCTTTATGAGGACAGAAACCTGGTCTGTTGTGTTCACTGCTTGTCTGAAAACTGAGTGCAGTGGCTGGCACTTTTATGAGGCTTGTAAGAAAGTATTAGTTGAATAAGGAATGAATGAATGAGAGGGGAGTGACACAAGGATTGGGGTGGGCGAAGCAAACGAATGTCATATAAGGAGAGCATGGAATCCCTGAGCCTTATTTTCCCCACTGGCCACTGTCCCATCCTCTGCAGAGCTCCTTTGTTTTTCCTCTTTAGCCTGTAGAAGATGCCTACGCAGAGAAAAACTGTGAACACATACATAATGGGATAGTATTAATATATGGTGACAAGAAAGAATGAAATCCTGCCATCCGAACAACATGGATGGAACTGGAAAACATTAAGTGAATAAGCCAAGCAACAGAAAGACAAATGTTGTATCTTCTCACTCAGATGTGGGAGCTAAATATTAAAAACAATTGATCTCATGGAGACAGAGAGTAGACTGATCATTACCACAGGCAGGGAAGGGTAGTGGAGATGGAGAGATAAAGAGGGAGTTAATTGGTACAAAAATAATAGCCAGAGAATTAGAATCACTCCTTCATGTACAGCAAATCTCGCAGATCCTATCAAGATGCGATTCTGACACAGTAGGTTAGAGGAGCCTAAGATTCTGAATTTATAAGACTTGTCACAGTAACGTCAACGCTGCTGGTCGACAGGCTGGGGAAGGACAAGTATTCTCAGGCCTCCCCAGGGGCACTGGCCTGTCCCAGCCTCCCGGTGCCTCCTGCCTGCTCCCTTCTCCCCATCTTTGGGTCTCAGGTGAGGTGCAGTTATGATCAGAGAACGAAAAGCAGGAGAAATTGGCCAAGGGAAGGGCCAGACATGAATCAGCTTCCCACCCCAAGGCAGTTAAGACAAACTGCTCCTCATTTAGTTCTCATGAGCATCTCAGTCGATGCCATTTTAGATTTTTAAGAAAATTATTAAAGGTCAAGAAAACTATAAAATATCAAAACCCAGACTGCCTAGAATTCTGGGATTTACATTTCTTTTTACTATATTTATTTTTAAAAGTAAACTTTGTTTTCCCAGGTGTTGTTTTGCACCTCAAGAAGAAAGGAAAAGCTTGTCCTTGAGTCTTCTCTCTTCTCAAACTTACATAATTTCAATTTCCACATGTCTCATCTTTGCTGAAGAGTTAAAATAACATAAGAGCTTTTTAGTTGGATAGTTCCTTAATGGATTTTGATATCCATTCATAAAGTTATTTATCCTTTTCACTGTTTCTACTGACAGTGGAAAAAGATAGTCTGGCTATGAATCTGGCAGAGTTTATTAACAAGGTTTGATAATCTATAATCTTCCTGAAGATCTTGCTAGAACAGGAAAGTAGCTTCTCTCTGTATTTTGTTTATAAATACCAGGTGGAGACTAAAGAAGACACACGGGAGACCATATGGCCTTGCTTTCATGTTGTAAAGAAGTTTATAGAGTCTCAGAGCAGTTAGGTTATCTGCCCAGAATCACGCAGCAGAGGTAGGACTGCAAGTCTGTAAGACCTGAGCTCGCTCTTCCTCCCCATGATACTTTGTTGTCACTAATATTTAGACATAGGAATTATTTTCTAATATACAGGTGGCCATCTTTCTGGTGTGACATCTGCAGCACCTGTTACAAAGGCAGGAGCTCTCTGCTGTATTTAGCTCTGTATCCACAGCTCCTTACTCAGTGCCCAGCTCATAGTAGGTCCCAGATAAACGGTTGATGAATGAGTGAATGCCAGTGCTGTGTGCTAAGATGAATATCCCATTTTATGGAGAATTGTTCTGAACACGTAGAATGTAGCAGCATCTGTGCTAAGCAGCCTGCATTGGGGCTGTGTTTCATTTGCCACGTTCTTTCCTCCCAGGAGTGTTGCATATCATCTTTGTTTTCTAAGTGTTTATTCACATCTTTTCTCACCCACTTCCCCTACTCCCACTTAAAAAGACAAAGTCATGCCCAGGATTTCCATTCAATATTTCTTATTAAACAGCTGCGGCCCTTATTCTACCACGATCCTTTCCTTGTCAGAAAAGAAAAGAAGCAAGGTCCAGCCCGAAGCCAGGCCTCATAAGTGAAGATTGTAATTGAGAAACTGGATACCAATCTACTGCCTGCCTGTCACATGAGGCATGGAAATCTGTAACTTTATAACTTCAAGGGTTCAATTAATGGAGGTAACATCCATGCTGTATTTGACAGGCTTCAGGACTGACCTGAGGATACATTGCACTGTTATTTTTATATTTTTTATTCTAGGAGTTTTTTTATTTTTTATTTTTTATTCTAGGAGTTTCTGAGCGTTCCCTTTGCAAGAATATCAGCAGTTCCTGGCCAGCATGTGATTCTCTTCCATTTCATCTGCAGGCTTGGATCACCTGCCTTTATAACTACAAGTAAGGGCAAACTTGAGCCTTAGTACAATGACAGCAGAATCAGTAAGTAAATCTCGAGGTAGGAACAATTATTGTCCCCATTTTACAAATAAGAAAACTGAGATACAAAAATGTTAAATAACTTGCTGAACGTTGCATGGCTGATAACTAGCAAATTCAAGCCTGGGATGACAATTTTGTTTTTATGGAAGAACTGTCAAATGTGTGTTTTACATTTAAACCTATTTGAGGCTTATTATCAACTGATATTGATGGAAGCTCTTCAGGAAAATTTTTACAGGCAGCTGAATCTCCTGGTTCCTGCCATGTTAAAAAGTTTTTTCTTCTCATATTAATTCAAAGGTATCGATAAATTGTGATTATTGTCCCAAGAGCTCAAAAACTTTTCCAGTAAAAATACTCACTGAGTAAATTTTTTTCTTGAGGTTTCTGTGTTCAGGAATCCTGCTAAATTGCACTTTTGGAATATAAGCCCCATTAATCTATTTAGAAAGTATCATATAGTTCCATTTTACAAAGAAAGTAAAAGAAAGTTCTGACAGAATTTATTCTGTTAAGGCCTAATGCCATGGAAAGAGATTGCAAATTTCCACATAGGCCTGAAAAATATGATTTTTTAAATTTCATCCATTAGCCCAGAAATGCCAAACATAAGATACCTTGGTGTAGTTCCGCAAGGCCTCTCCATCACCCCCATCGTGGCATGCAGTCCCCACTCTGCAGCCCAGGTTGTCCAAATAGTTGACCATTCATATCTTTGCACAGAATGCATAAAGCCTGTGGGTGATACACAAAGATTATTTTGCATGGCTTTTAGAAGAGGAAACTTTATAGCTGGTCTTCCCCTTGTGGTTTCTAACAACTTTTGTTTCTTTGCTATCAAAAGAAGCATAGTCTAGCTAAACGAAGAGATCTATTTAGGCATATCCTAAAACAGTTTTCTAAATACTTTGGAGAAACATCCTAATCTAGAAAGATTGCTTTATCTGTCTTGTTTTATTGTTAATCATAGGATTTGGGGGGGAAGCCAAAGACCAAAGGTAACATCGAACAGAGAAGAGAAAAACTATTCTTTTTTTCTCTCAAATGTTTATTTTTGTCACATACGTATCGCACAACATGATTTAATTATTGTCATCTGAACCAGGTTTAACAAAAAAAAAAAAAAAAGAAGAAGAAGAAGAAGAAGCTTTTCAGAAAGTAAGAAGGAAGGAAGGATAGGTTGGAAGGGAGATAAGAATAGATAGTTTGTTCTTGTTGACATTTGCTTGTCCTTTTTTTTGTTATTGTTCTCTTGTATTTATGGAAGTTCTTTTGGACCTAATTAACATGATATCAAACCTTTGGGATCCCACTCAGTTATATTTACAGACATATAACAATTATAACTATAAATTTGTGGAAGGAAAATGTGTCATATTGAATATGTAGTTGTAACCAGTCATTTAATTTGAAAACTAAGGTACAGGGGCAGCACCTGTGACTCAGTGAGTAGTGTTGGCCCCATATACCAAGGATGGCGGGTTCAGACCCGGCCCTGGCCAAACTGCAACAAAAAATAGCCAGGTGTTGTGGCGTGCACCTGTAGTCCCAACTACTCGGGAGGCTGAGGCAAGAGAATCGCCTGTGACCAAGAGCTGGAGGTTGCTGTGAGCTGTGACACCACGGCACTCTACCGAGGGCAACAAAATGAGACTCTGTCCCTAAAAGAGAAAGAAAGAAAAAAAACTAAGGTAGTTAAATATATTTATGAGAACAAAATGTTGCTAGTACATGAAACCCCTCTTCCTCACAGTCTATTAGGGATGAATAGACATAAACGCCATCGTTACTGCTCAGCTCAGCGAGAGACAACATATTCCATAATGTCTATGAGCTCATGCCCTGCAGTGGGCAGCTTGACATCCAGGCTTTGCAACATTTTTAGCCAGCTTCTTGAACTTGATTTCCTCAGCCATAAAGGGGGATGCTAATGGTTCATACCTTCCAGGGTGGCTCTGAAGACGGAATAGGATGCTATGAAGTATATAAAGCATATAGTCCAAAGTAAGAAAGGGCTAAATAAATGTCAGCCACTATAATTATAATAATTATTCTTAACACTAATTACCATTAATATTAATCACTGTCAGGTACTGAAGTAGTAAACAGGTAGTTGATAGACATGGTATCAATAAAAGCATTTCTGAAATGAGCACAGCCTCTCAAGCTGGATACGTTGCCCCGCCCCCCTTATTTGGAGGGGATAAATTCTAAGACCCCTGGGGGATGCCTGAAACTGCATAGTATGGAAAACATATATACTTCTTTTGTTCCTGTACATACACACTCATGATAATACTTAATTTATAAATTAGGCACCATAAGAGATTAACAGTAATCACTGACAATAAAATAGAACAATTAAAGAATATACGAATAAAAATTACATGAATGTGGTCTCACCCTCTCTCTATTTTGAAATACCTTATCATACTCTACTCACCCATTATTGGACTGCAGTTGACCATAGGTCATTGAAACCTTAAAAAGGAAAACTGTGGATAAGAAGGTACTACAGTTAACCCCCAATCACTTCTCACAAAGGACTTGGCAATAACTTTGTAACCAGCTTCTGCTCTCTTGTCCAATTGTTTTATGGTCTTTTTGTTTAATTATACTTTACCTAAAATTGAGTCGCCCTCTACACGTGCCTTCCATGTCTTTATTGCCACACTTTTCCATGCAAACTCTCAAGTTCACTCCCTCCATCTCCTTTGTTTTTCCCTGCCCCGACTCCTGCTTCTCCGCTCACATACTCATAGAAATTGTCACTTGCAGAACAGAACTTCTGTACTTGCTTTCTCATCAACTCACCTGGTTCACAGAGTAACTACTTTCCTTTTGTTCCTGGTGGGAAGAGCTATTTATCTCCCCGCTCCCAGGAAGTTCCATCACTAAGATGGGAAAATAGGTTTCCTGGCATAGCGCCACCAGAAAGACATTTCTCAGTCTGGAGAAAGACCACATGCCTCCTTTGATAGTGACTGTTGTTCACTTTGAAGATACACGTGGCTTCTCTGTGGCTTCTCCCTTTAGAGTTCTCGCATCAGGGTGGCGCGACCCCAGTGGTGGTTCTCCCCTTCCCAATGCACATGGCATGTGGTGTTCAGCCGCAGAACATTACTATCAAAGGATTGCTGTTTGTTCTTTTTCTACATCAATTAGCTCTCATTTCCTGTTTCACTTTTCCATATTGTTTATCCAAAACAATGCAAGATCTGAGATTTCCTCATTTACACCCTTTGTTTCTCTAAGCATTCTGCAGCACGTAAAAATGATACACACAAACAATCCCATCTTTGTTTTTTCACAAGTTTAACCCAGGCAGCTCATTCTAAGATATTTTGCATTCTAGTCAGGCTAAGTTAGATGCAGGACATGCTGGGACTTCCAGGGCACAGTTTGGGAATGAGAGAAGCTTAGGAAAGGTCAGGACCAGGAACAGGGAAACTAAGGCTATGGGGTATCCCTTGCTCCACAGAAGAAGGAAACAGCCGTTCAAATCACATCTACAGGACACGGTATCACCAACACCACAGCCATCTGATCTGTTGGATGCCTTGTGGCAGCGCTACTTGTAATCTTCAAATATTGGCAAACTCAAATTTGAGCAGTTGAGGCAATACAGTTGGTTGGGGCCCATCAATGTAGACAAAGCTCCAGCAAAGTCTAGGGAAATGATGAAAGGGGTTATCAAAGATATGCTGAGAGTTGGACCCCCAAGGAACAGAGGTTCAGGGCAGGGCCCCACCAGGGGATGTTGAATGTAGATGAGAAATAAAAGCGCGGCCGTTTTCAATGTCCTGGTCCAATATGAAGGTGGAAGGGCTGTGGCTGGGAGGACCTGTAGGTGCCTAAAATTTGCACTTCATTGAAGTGATGGAACTCCTCCCAGATTCCATTCCCAAAATACTGCCTTCTCAAAGCAGGACCCCTTCTAGTATTCAATCCAGCTCATTAGTTATCAATTCTTCTGACCCGAGACAGCAGTCTTAGATGGTCTTCCCCATCCCTGCTTATGTCCACTTTGTATCCACCTTCCACACCCCTAGTTATCTAAGTAGAGCTGAGATGCCCCCTTTCCCTAAGATATCTACAGCAGAATTTCATGGGAATAGACTTCTGTTCTTACCTTATAGCACTTTGCTGAACACATCTTGGCACCAGCTCTTTGGGCTCTTTTTGAGTAGAAGGAGTATTAATGTCTGACATAAGCTAGACCTTAGTCTACAGGGCTTGTTCCTCTCAATATTTTCTCAGGATCCTTCTGGCTGAGTTGTCTGCTGTGGACTTATCCAATTTTTTTCTGGTGAATCAGCCAATTTCTATGATTTGCTCAAGTTATTCAATCAGGATTGAGGCTAGTTAAACAATTCCTTGGAACACTTCCCCCTCCGGCCCCAGTTGACAACAGAGTTGGAACAGTTCCAGCTTTCTCTGCTTAGGCTTTGCATTTTCTAATAGTGTTCAAGAAAACAAAGGGAAAAGCTGACGGTATGGGACTGGTCGGTCCAGCTGGTTCCCATGAAATCAAGTCAGTCTCAGTATATGTGGCATTTAAAGAACTATGCAGTATCAGGAATTGGGCAGGTTGGTTGGAAAACTGTGGTACCCTGGCCTTTACCACGATAGGTGCTGCATCTACATTTACTCTTTTCTATTTCTTCTCTGACAATTTCTGCTTCTTTGCTTCAGCTTTTTTGCTAGCTTACTCCATTTTACACTGCTGTAACAGAATACTCGAGCCTGGGTAATTTATATTTGAACAGAAACTGGTTTTCTCACAGTTCTTGACCAGGTTGAAAATTCCTAGATTAATGCGCCAGCAACTGACAAGGGTCTTCTTGCTGTGTTATCATGTGGAGAAGGACAAAGAGACAAAAGGAGTGAAACTTGCTGTTGTAGAACAGCACAAATCCCACAACCACCACTCGAAGACCTCACCTCTTAATATTGTTGCAATGGCAATTAAATTTCCCTGTGATGATGAGAGAGAGTGGGCAGGGGGAGATATTTTAATTGACTCGGTCAATATGCTCTTTATTTGCACAAGCATTAGCAGTCAGAGAAGGCCCAATATGGTGGTTAGCATGGATTCTGCATGGGTTCAAATTCTGGTTTAATCACTTACTTTCTCTGTGATCTTGGGAAAACTAACTTCTCTATGCCCCCAATTTTTTCATCTAGAAAATGGAAACAATAATTGTGAATACTTTTATCAGTATTAAGTTAGTAATGGTAAAATTATCAGAGCAGTACCTGATGCTGCCTGTGTGTCTGCTGGGTACAGTGGAATGAGGCTGTCACACACATTGTTCTGTAGCTGGCATCATTTTCTTTAATATTAAGAGGTGGTAGATCTTCTCTTTCTCTCTGTATATCCACACATATGCCTCATTCCTAACATGTCTATCCCTCACATATATGTATACACACCCCTCATTCATATTTATACCCGTTTCATTTATATATCTATATGTGTGTGTCCATTTCTATCCCTCTCTACATACATACAAATATTGCTGTATTACTCATTTCAAAAAACAACTACGTACTATTCTGTGACAATACCTTAATTTACTTAGGCAGCTCAATGGATGGAAATTCCTATGAGATAATTCAGGAACACCTGGGTTCCATGAGTCTCTGTTGG
The DNA here is from genome assembly GCA_963574355.1 of Loris lydekkerianus. NCBI lineage: Eukaryota > Metazoa > Chordata > Mammalia > Primates > Lorisidae > Loris > Loris lydekkerianus. Next base: position 16,788 of record CAUYPK010106163.1, read on the forward strand.
GTGAGGAGTTTCTTGCTCTACTCCTCTCAGACCTGGGGTCTAAGTGGCAAGGCAAGTGCCATTTCGTGTTTCAGTAGGGAAGGGAGTCCAGACCTGCTCTGTTGATAACTCACTCCAGTCTCTCACTTGCCATCTCTGTGTCTGATGGAAAACATTCTGCAGGACTGTATTGCATACAGTTTTCCCCTAAAGAAAGTACCACCTTCCCAGCCCTACCCATATAAAGTTACTTGTAGGATTTACACAGACCGTGCCCCTTGCTTTGCTCAGGTAGTTAGCCATGTTCCATTCTTGTTAGCCATGTTCCATATGGTAACTTCAACACTATTTCTTTTCACATTTAATTTGAAGCTCAGCTTTTTTATTCAATTCCCATTTGGATAATACATTGCCTTTCTCTCTCCCCGACTTTGTATTTTTTCTCTTCTCGTGGCATACACAAAAGTTAATCTTCACCTCAGAAAAAGTGATAACCCAGATAGGGTGAGCAAAAAGTAGCAACCATAATCTATTCCATGTTGGGATTCTAGGGAGACGGCTTGGAGACGGGGTGGCATGCGAGCCATGTATGAAGGGGGGCTCTCAGGAGTAACACTGGTGAATGAGAAGGGAAGGAATGGAGGGCGGGAGGAGGTCTGCTGTGATGTAGACTCAGCAACAGTCTCACACAACTCACAGGTGGCTCTGATTCTAGACTGACCCTTCAAAGCTGTCCCACAGTGGGCCGAGATGGCCAGGTTTTTATCCCACTTTTATCCTATCCCCTACTGAGCAGTCACTGCACTGGGCTCTTTCTGGAGAGAAAAGTGGCTGTCTGCCACAGAAACTTCCCAAAAGGACCAACTGTCAAAAGCTGTGTGCCATGAGTGCTCCCAGCAGCTGGGGCAGGTCAGTCACAGGCACACCTGGGGGGTGCCTCTCAGTGTCCACCACAGACAGAACAGGCCAGGACATGGCAACCATAGTCCAGCCCCTTCCTATGTTATAAGCTCAGAGAGACACGACAATTCTGTCTGCTTCTGGGCTCTGTCCTCTCTCCCTGTCATGCTACCTGTGTTGGTGACTGTTTTTAAAGGTCTTAATGTGTTTTTCTTCCTTTTCATTATCTTTTCAGGTTTTAATACAGCCCTTGCTTGCTTCTGCTTTTGCTGTCCTTGGCATAATCTTTTAAGGAGACTTCCTCATTATCTTTTTGCCGGTATGACAATCAGTGTATCCTCTGCATTACAATGGCTCTAAATGTGATCTCAGCATCCCTTTTCTTCTGGTTCTGAGGGGATGGTGTGCTTCCAAACATGAGTTTGTTTAATAAAATCTGGGCTACTCTGTGTGGCACGCTGCCGCTGAGCATACATTTCCTTTTGCTTTCCTTTGAAGAAGCTACTGTTACAGGGAGCTCCCCCCTCCCCCCCCCCCCGCCTTCTTTTTTCAACCTCCAGAGCGTTTCCATACAGCCCACTCGATATTGCCTGGCAGCCTGGGGGACAAGAATAGCACAGAGAACTAAAACCCACAGGAGCTGCAGCCTCCTTCCCTTGTGTACTTGGGAGCTGAGCTGCTAACAAGTGGCAAAATTGATTCATTTGAATTTCAGCTCTTTTCATTTCCTCTGCCTTCCCTCTGGTGCTGGTGATAATGAGTGGTGAAAATGACCCAGGGCTGAGGAGGCAGATGGGCTGGGAAGAGATCAGGAGTTGAGAGAATCCAGAGTCTGAATAATCAAGCCTTGGCTTCCCCACCTTCTGCAGCTTTATCTCATCCCACAGCAGCCTCTGGACAGAGCTGCCAAACAAAAGATGCTTCACAGGTGGCCTCTGGAAAGACTTTTGCTAGATTCTTCCTTGCTTTGGCACCGAAGAGACATTTCAATGAGGCTTCCATCTCAGTCATCTCAGAGACTCGGCCATCCCTGGTGCACCTGTGAGGATGTAACATGGAAGCTTTATGATAGCAGATAAAGAAGAAAGGGGTGAGCCTTCAAAAATACATTCTCAGCCCTTTCAGGACACCCAGAAATCTGTTCTGGTCTGGTCAACAGAGAACATCTGTTCACACAGAGAAGTGTTCACACAGGAACACTTTTAAAGAAAGAACTATGGCAAGAATCATACTTGCTACTGCTTTGTCCTGGGGGAGAAATTTCAGCCAGGTCAGGGAATATTTGCCAGCATCAGTAAACCCTGTCCCACCACCGAATCACTGCTTAGCTATACATTTCAGCCACTCCCTCCTACTTCTGGCTGTAGAATCGTAAGCACAACCTCTGCCACAGATTATTGCTCATCAGTTGTAAAGAGACCTGCCTGGATCACTAAATGGACAATAATACATTATCTGGAAAATAAAAGAATCAGCTCTTTATAAGGCCAAGGCCTCAGTTTCCCCCATCATGAGATGAGTGCCATCTGTTATGGCATGGGGAAAGACCTCTGTCTGCAGCCCTGTGATGTTCGCCTCAACTCCAGGGACTTCCAGCAGCTGAGTACAGGGAGCCATGGTAGACTCAGACACACCAGCTCCCCAAGGGTTGCTAATGATGTCATTGCTTCTAAAGTAGGAGAAAAGAGAGAATTGCTGGCACATCTTTAGAAAAAAAAAAGTGCTTAGTACAGACTCAGTCTCTCCCTGACTCACTCTGCCTTCATGAAGTATTTTATCTTCAACTTTGACTAGATGTTCCTAAATCTTGCTGGCCAGTCCAGGGTCATAAGCTCCATGACAGTGCATCTGGGTCACCAGGACCAGGGTCAACATGTTAAACAACACTGTCCCCTCAACAGCCTGACCTCCCTCTAACAGGAGCATCCCTGGGTGACTGTCTGGAAGAGCAGAGGCAGCATCCTCTTGATTTGCTAGATATCAGCTTCCATGAATTGGACAGTGCCTTTTCCATTTCCCCAGGGTGGGAGGCTCACTGCTTTTGTTTTGAACCTGATTACAACCAGCTCACAACTGGCATCTCTGTCTCTTTCCTCCTTCTTCTCCATTTCCATACAGACTGCCATACAAATGAAGAGGTGGCAAAGTCTGCCTTGTTAATGGTGGGCTGACCTCCCCCTAGGACTTCAGCCCTCAACTCATCAGGGTCTTATGTTCTTGAGACACTCTTATGTTCTGTTTTCACCATTCAGCCCCATATTGAGCAAACATGTCCTGAGTACATTCTGTGTTGTTGGCCCTAATGCAGCTCTTGGGATACCCACAGCTGTGACAGTCAGATGGTTCACAGGCCCACCCACACATGAGCGTTTTGCTCTGCTCTGTCCAATCCTCCCATCTGTGATTTGGGGAATTGCTGAATTGGAAACAGGAAAAGAAAGAAATGCTCAGGTAGGTTGTGTTCCTCTTACACTGACTGTTATTAAATCAGGGAAACAGGGAGATCCCACCATCATCACCTTCCTGTTCTTACATGCTGTGACTACACAAAATAAAAGCCACAGGTGGGGCAAAAATAAATGGGCTCGCACTTGACCAAACAGGGGTTTGTTGAGCTGAATGCATTTAAAATGCAGTTTAATATGGGTAGCACTTCTGTCATAATTTCTGAAACCATCTCACAGGCAAGGAAATTTGTGAGTGCATGTTAATATGATGGTTTACTTTTTAAAATTTCTGTAAGCATTTAGGGGTGACTAGATGGGGGTTTCCACTATCTTGTTCTGAAATGGCTGTCTCTCATTTGACTTCCCTAGCTTCACCTGAACTGCTTCCTATCCTTTTCACGTATCTTATCTCCTGGTTTGTTCAGTAAGAACCACAAATGCCAAGATGGAGAATATTTATTTAAATTGGTATGTTATGCAAGGAGATAGAGGAAGTCGTACTGCGTCTTGCAGACAGTTAATGGGCTTGGAAAGTTTGGTTTGGTTGTTGTTGACAAAAGCTAAGTCCCTGGGTAGCTGTTAATTTTTCCGGTTGGTTCCCAGAGGAAAATCAAGCTAACTCAGTGCAACATTATTTTCCTATGGAACTTCAGTGAACTGTATAGTATGAAAAAGATGGACCATAATCTCAGTTCTGATTTGCTTTTTTGTTTTTAAGGGTTTTTTTTTTTTCTTGCAAAAAGGGGAATTTTTCTTAATTGGAATTAAACCTATGTGTAACTGAGAAGGTAGAGGACAAAGAACATTTGAGAGGCAAGAACATTTCTAGACTATATCCAAGCCTTTGGTTTAAAGTAGGGCCACCTCATTTGCCCACTGGCATAGTTAGCTAAACAGGAGGCAGCCTGTCCAAGGACCTTACTGTTAGAGTTAAACTGACATCGCCAGTATTGCACCAAGTTTTTTGTATGACTTTATAATTCTACAGATACAGTTTGTTGGTTTTTTGTATGACTTTATAATTCTACAGATACAGTTTGTTGGTTTTAAAAAGGGAGGTTTTAAAAGGGTTTTTTCTTTTAAGAAAATATATTCCAAGACATATTCCTCAAAGTAAATGAGGAAAACTTTGCCCTTACATGATTCCCCATGTGATCCTTGAGATGATGAAATTTGAAAAAGTATATTAGAATGCTTCACAGAATGAAGAATCTAAATCTGAAATCAAGCAAAAAGCACATGGAGGTTAGGGATGATTTATACACCACTTGGCTTCTGATAACAGATCGGAGGGGTAGCAATTCTACTTGGCTTGATGGATAATAGTTCTGCAAAGGAAAAAATAGGAGATTCAAAAGAGCTACTCTGGTTATGAGATGATTCTTGGCTTTGCATTTTATACATCATCTGTGTAATCTGTCTCAATACTAAGTCCCATACCTACTTCACTGACTCTGGAACCAAATTTTTGAATTTATAGTTAGGAGGAAAACTGGAGGGAAGAATAAGCAGAGTGAAAATTATTTCTCTATTCGGGCCTGAATAATGGAGAGTGGGCTCTGCAGAAAAAGCACTGGGTGAGAACCTTGTACTATCCATATCCTGGCTAACCCCTGAATTAACAAAAATGTGATTTCAGTTCTGTTTCATCAGGATTGCCAAGACATGGCATTTAAATTCTTCGCGGAATCTCTAGAACCTTTGCTTCCTTTGTAGTTATCTCTTTGATGTTTCTCTTTGTGTATGCACAACAGCTTTTGAGAGTTGCAAGCACTAGGATGGCTATACACATGTGCCTAGAACTACCACACTGGCTTGGTTTCCAAGCTTATGTTTAAAACAAAAATCATTCAACAAAAAGCTAACATTTATTGTGCACTGACAGTGGCAGGTCCTACTGTAAGTACTTTACTTAAATAATCTAAGTTTATTCTTACTACAAATACAAGACATAAGTACTGTGGTTATACTCATTTAACAGATAAGAACAATGAGGCAAGGCAAGGTTAATAAAAGAACTGGGATTTAGATTCAGTCTAACTCCTGAGTTCCCACTCAGAATCAGTGGCCTACACTAATAGAGCACTGACATGAATATATTTTACTTGTGTATCAGTTTTCTAGGCTGCTTAAAGTTTATCTTAATAATTTGGAACATTATTAAGTGCCATATTCAACAAATAGAATTAAATATTTTGGTTTCTAATGGCAAAGGAACTGCTGATGTCTTTCAATGTTGGGCAATTACAATATTTTTGAATGATATCTCCCTTATACTTTTATCAGGAAATGTACCATTCTATTAGTTATTAAGGTTTATGTGTAAAATATTAATCAGGGTTAGTGGTGAGAAATATAAATATATTAATTGAAAATAGTCATGTATCAATTAGTTTTTGTCATATAACAAATATCCCCAAGCCCAGTGGCATGTATTATTGCTCACAACTCCAGAAGTGGCTTGATGGTTCTTCTGGTCTTGTCAGGGCTGACTCATTAGTCTAGTCTATGGTCAGCAACAGATCTGCTAGTTGGATGATCTAGGGTAGGCTATTCCATATATTTGGAATATGGCTGGCTCTAGGCTGGGATACCTTAGCCAGAACAGCTGACATCTCCTGTATATGATTTCATATGATCCAACAGGCTGGCCAGGGCTTGTTTACATGGTGGCAGGTCAGGGTTCCAAGAACTGGCATAGTGTCACTTTTGCCTTACTGTATGGTCAAAGCAAGTCCCATGCCAGCCCAGATTTGAGGAGTGTGAGAATAGACTCCACCTCTTCCTGGGAAGAACTTTTCAGGTGACATTGCAAAAAGGCATGGATAATAGAAGATGAGTATTCAGGAAAGCCATTTTTGGAAACCATCTACCAAACATGTGAAATAGATATATTATCATTCCTGTTTTACAGGTGGAAACATGGATGTCTAGTGTTAAGTAATATGCCCTAAAAATAACAAAATAAATAAGTAAAAAATTACTAGCTTTGACTAGTAAAGGTTGAATGACAGACAAACATAGAAATGCCTAACTCTAAAGCCCTTTTAAAACAGTATTTTTAAGGTTTTTAATAGCTTTAAAGGTCATATCATTAAATGATCTTTTCAAAAATAAAAGTAGTGTAGGAAGGTTGGTCAGTGGGTACAGAAATCAATTAGATAAAAGGAATAAGTTTTAGTCTTCCATAGCACAAAATGATGATTACAGTAAACGACCATATATTGTATATATCAGAACAGCTAGAAAAGAAAATCTGAAATATGTCCAACACAAAACTATTAATAATGTATGAGGTAATGTATACATGTATACTAAATATTCTCATCTAGTCTTTACACCTTGTGTGCATGTGTCAAAATATAATGCGCACCCATAAAAAATAAAAAATAAAAAAATAAAAGTGATGGTGGCACCTGTAGCTCAGTTGGTAGGGTGCCAGCCATGTATACCAAGGCAGGCGGGTTTGAACCTGGCTCGAGCCTGCTAAACAACAATGACATCTGCAACAACAACAACAAAAAATAGCCAGGCGTTGTGGAGGGTGCCTGTAGTCCCAGCTACTTGGGAGGCTGAGTCAAGAGAATAGCTTAAGCCCAAGAATTTGAGGTTGCTGGGGGGTGTGACATCATGGCACTCTACAGAGAGTGACAAAGTGAGACTCTGTCTCAAAAAAAAAAAAAAGAAAAGAAAGAAAAAAGTGTTATCTGATGAGAAAATACCATAGTATAAAATTGAAGCATAATAACCCATTAATCTCTGTTTACTTATAGGCATGAATAGTTTTAATCAAGGGAAATTTTTTTAATTAAATAAAAATTACCCTTATTAATAACTATGAACTATTAATTTTTTCATCTCTGCCTACAATAGACATTATTTGATCTTGGACATTTATGATATATTATGCAAGCTGATAGCAATCAAGTAAAAACTAGAATTTTGATTTGCAAAACTTGTTACATCATACTTCTCCAGAATATTTGGGTAAAGTAAGACTGTTATTATTCTTAGTTGTTACAGTAGTAGAGGTATTATAAAATGTTCAATTAGGTCTGAATTTATGAATGTCTTATTCCGTGGGTGGTTACCCTGCAAAAATAATGAGGTATGTGGAGGCTTTCAGCGGGGTCCCAAGTATATTTGGGAAATTAGGGAAATTACTAGCTGCTTTGCTGTAACTTCTCAGAACCTTTAACAGTCTGATTTCCACTGTGTCTCTCAAAGAGAGTGCTTTTCAGACTTACATGATTTCAGAATACTAATCTGGTAAATGTTCAGAAATCTAGCTTTCCATAGAACCCTTCAAAAATCTGAATGTGATTCTGACCCTTTCGAAGACACATATTTAGAGTCAATAATATATGCCATATGTCATCTATGAGACAGGCATTATCAGAACCACATCAGAAATCCATGAGCTGTGTATTATATAGTTGAAGACACTGAGGCTCCAAGATCCCCAGTTGGTATCAGAACTGTGAGTTGAACTTGGTCTTATTTCGCTTCAGGCCTATGGTGTTTTCTTTGTACTTTGCTGAGATCTAGAAAGTTTAAACGAATGTTAAGGATGGCTCAGCTGGTGAGGATAGATGCAGGTGGCATATATTTTTGTATCTTCTATTGCTCCTAACAGAGAATAGGTTATCAATCAATGCCTACTGGCCAAATCTCTTTTTTATTACCTAGTTATTATTATAATTATTCTCATGGTAAACAAATTACAGTACTGGAAAAAGGTATAAGGTAAAAAGTAAAAGTTCTCCTCTGTTCCAGCATCCTCCAGAACCATTTCTTAAAGCTAAGCCTATTATCATTTTATTATTATTTTTTCCACAACTTTCTACAGTTTTAGCACATGTGTGTGTCTGTATGCATATGTGGAGATCCTTCCTTTCTGTCTTACATAGGTAGGGTAATATGTGCTAATTTTTCCCTCAGTGACATATATTTGACCTCTTCTTGTTAGGACTTGCAGATTGCTTCATTCTTTTTGTTGATGATCATATCTGTTAAATCAATTTCATTATGTTGAATATTTAGATTCCTTTTAGTTTTAAAAAATATTTTCTTTTTTTAATTGTTTGGTATAATAAACAGTGCCTCGGTGAAAAAACAATCTTATGTGTACATGAAATAATATTTGCAGTTATGTTTTTGTGGAAAACACATAAAGGACATTCATTTTCCCTAGTGACTACACTTAGGAGAAACAGAATATTGCCAAAAAATGTTATAGGAACTGTAAATAAAGGTGTTTTTTTTTAACACAATTTTTTTGACAAAAAATAGAACCCTGATCTGCTCTATTCTAACCAGGAACAAAGTGAATGAAATGATGGTTTATAGCAGATATCTTTATGACCAAAATCCACAATTACTAAAACCAGGGGAGGGCAACTCTGACTCTTAAAACTGTTACCTTCCCCAGGGAATAGCTCTGTGTAGTTTAGTTTTGGTTCTATGAACAGAGATTCTATACAAACTAGACAAATGTAACCAATCTTTCCCCCCCTTTAAAGACATTGCCCACTTTGCTCTTCAGTGGCTCTTCCAATGATGTAGACTATGAATGAAATAAATTTAATTCCCCATTATTTATGTTAGCAAAAAGTGGGAGACAACCCAACCATTTAACAAAAGAATGATATGCACATAGATCTAATAGACAATCCCATTCACTGGAGTGCTATGCAAGCATTAAAATGATGAATGTTGTAACAATTTAGAACCTTGAAAGAGACAAGATTGCTACCCATGCTAAAATGGAAGCCATAAAAATGATGTATGTGTAAACATGTAAGGCCTAGAAGGATAAAATATTTGTGTTACATGATTGAATTCTTTATTTAAAGAAATTCAACTGTTGTATAATGCTATTTGTAATATTTATAATTAATAGTGTGCGGAAGCCGATCTCCATTGATACCTGGAAGACCATGAGCCCTATCCAGAGGGGTTTGTTTTAGTCTCAGTTAGGGATCTACTTTTTTTTTTTTTTTAATGACACTCTGTACATTTGATTAGACTCTCCTCTTGCCCTTAAGGACACTGTTTATAAGTGAGGTAACCATGTATCTCATTTTGCCTGAGACAGTTCCTACTCGAACCTGTTGTCACCAGTGCTGCTTTTCACTTTCAAATGCGTCTTTTTAGAATAAACTCGTAGACCATCTCACTTATTATAAAGGGTATACTGACTCTCCTGTTCTGACACATTTTCTATCCCATTCTGGTCTTATACTGCCTAGGTAGCATACATTATCCCTAGGTCATAATTTAGCTTTCTGTAACTTAGAAAATATGTTACAGATCTGTGATTTCATGTTATGTCTAAAGCGAAAAAAGGAGACATCCACATCATCGGTGAAACCTCAAAGACATTGTGCATTGTGATGGCCCAGGAGCTTTTAAAAACTCTTTATCTCTGTTACTAACTTATTCTTTTTGTGTTATTACATAATAACCATCTTGTAATGTGACATTTTTGTTTTCTTCCTTTGGCTGCCGGGAAACTCAGAGCCAATTGATGTGCTTGACTGCAGCAAAAACTAGTATGATGGGGAGTCAGAACTGACTTCCACGTCTATTCTTCACATACTACAGTATTCGTTTCCTATGGCTGCTGTAACAAATTGTGATAAACTTGGTGGCTAAAAACAACAGATCAATTCTCTTACAGGTAGAAATCTGAAATCAGTATAAATGGGCAAAATCAATTTAAGGGCCCGGGTCCACACTTCCTCTGGAGGTATAAGGGAGGATCCATTGCTTGCTACTTTCAGCTTCTGGTGGCTGTCTGAATTTCTTAACTGGTAGCTACATCACTTCAATCTCTACCTTAGTCATTACATTGCCCTTTCTTCTTTTTTGTTAAATCTCCCTCTGTCTTCTTCCTATAAGAATGATTGAAATTATCTTTAAGACTCATCCACATAAACCAAGATAACCTCTCCATCTTAACATCCCTAACTTAATCACATTTACAAAGTCACTTTTTCCATAAAATGTTTCAGGTTCCAGACATTAGGACTTAGATATTTTGGGGGTGATTTTTTTTTTTTTTTTTTTTTTTTTAGTTTACTACAATCTATCCTCTGCCTTTCAAAGATTCACAATTACTCTCCATGAAAAAATACATTCATCACATCCCAACATACCCCAAAACTTTCAACTCATTGTAGCATCAATTCAAAGTTTAAAATCACATCCAAGTATCATCAGCTTAAAAGGCTTGGATTTCATCATTTAAATCAGATATGGAAAGACTCTGGGTATGAGCCTTCCTGGAGGAAAATTCTTTTCCATCTTCAAAGAAAAGTATTAGCCCAGTGCCCTGCACATAGTGGTGCCCATAAAATGTCCCTTTCATCCTTTTCCCTCACTATATGGCTTATTTTCTTTATCATTCCATGACTATGCTGTTGGGGTGTCTTTGAATGTGGACCATTTAGATCCCCCTTGGAATAACATGGAAATGTTAATAGTACATAAAAAATACAATTATTGACTCTCTAGAAAAAGTGGGGAGAAAGGGACCATCAAAATAAGAGCAAAACCAGTAGACTATTGGCTGCACATCATCACAGCAGAGAGAAGACAAGGTGTGAAAGGATGGTGGTGGTGGTGGTGGTGGTGGTGGTAACTCTTACTGAGAAGTTATCATGGATAGAACATTTTCTAAGGGCTTTTTTACATGTGTTACCTCAATGAATCCTCACCACACCTTTGTGAGGTGGGAACATTTATTAATCCCCGTTCATATGAGAAAACTGTAGAGAAAATACATAATTAATAAGTGGCCATGCCATGCTCTCCATGTTGCCACCAAGTGTACCCTGCACATCTCACATAGGACAATGTACCAGATGTACCAGAGCTTGTGAAATGCAATTTTAGAGAATTGCTGCTCATTTGACCTTGAGTTTCCATTTTGTGTCAGTACAAGGCCAACTAGGATTCCTATGACTTTCCTCCTTCAACAAAAAAAGCATACCTTCTCCTCTTGAAGTTTTGGGGTTTTTTGTTTGTTTGTTTGTTTTATTTTGCAGACAGTTTCATTCTGCTGCCCAGACAAGAATGCCATGCTGCCAGTGTAGCTCACAGCAACCTCAAACTCCTGGGTCCAAGCTATCCTCCTACCTCAGCCTACTGAGTAGCTGGAACTACTGGTGCCTGCCACAATGCCTGGCTAATTTTTTCATTTTTAGTAAAGGTGGGGTCTCACTCTTGCTGAGGTTGGTCTCCAACTCCTGAGTTCAAGGGATCCTCCTGCCTTGGCCTCCCAGAGTGCTAGGATTACAGGTGTGAGCCACTATGCCCAGCCTAAAGTTCTTTATAAAAAATAAAACTTAAAAGATAGAATCTCTCCTACCCCAAATTTCTATTTGAAAAAAATTTGACACTTTCCGATAAGTTGAAAAATTGGTATAAGGAACATTTCTGTATCTTATCACCTTCCCTTTACAAACTGTTCTTTTGCTGATTCTGAATATATGCAGGTATAGTTTGTTTTGCAAAGTAATTTGAAAATTATAGTTATTGGAACACTTTAACCCGAAATACTCAGCATGTACCCCCTAAGAATAAAGATTATTCCTGTTGTATTCATATCATGGTAATGTCTAAGAGATATAAATTTGATCCGATAATATCTAACACATTGTCTACATTCAAATTTCCCTAATTGCTCCAGTAATGTCCCTTTCTCACATTTTCTTTAAATGCAAAACCTGATCTTTTCCATTATCTTTAGTTGTGACGTATCTTTTCCTTGAATCTAGAATAGTTCTAAGGTCTGTTTTTTCTTATTGTTTTGTTTCTTTGCTTTTATATGTTTGTATTTTGCTGTTTTTCTTTTCCATCAGTGACCTTTCAGAGTGAGTCTGGGTTAGTCGCTCTGTAAAATGTCCCAAGTTCCAGAATAATCTGGTCCTTTCTTCTCCTATTTGGTTTTCATGTACTTTTCCTAAGAGCATTTTAGGTTCACAGCAAAATTAAGTAGAAGTACAGAATTCCCTTAATTTTCCTGCCCCCAGCACACTCACAGCCTCTCCCAATATCAATATCCTATAACAGAGTGGTACATTTGTTATGATTCGTGAACCGATACTGACAGATTGTTGTCATCTGAAGTTTGTAGTTTATGTTAGGGCTCACCCCTTGGGTCGTACATTCAATGGGTAGGTGAAGCACAAGGAATTTTTAGAGCAGTGAAATTATTCTGTATGATGGTTCTTCTTTCGTGATTAGATTCTGGTTAAATATATTTTGTCATGAACACTATTAAGTAATGTAAAAACCACTTCCTAGTTGACTATATTTGAGACAAAGAAGAATGAGGATCTCAAAACTGAATGATCTGACATTTTAAGAAAATAACTAAGTACTAAAACCTATGGTAGACCATCTTTGAATGGTCTTTGGCAGTTTCTGAGGTATATTACACATGTATTTTATTTTATACTCATAATTATGAGACCAATGAGGTGGATATAAGTGATGATGATAGTCCTTGGGCAATTGAAGCATGGTAGTGTGAGTGATTTGCTCAATTTCTGAAATTCATTTCTTGGGAAGCCGAGGTTTAAATCTAGTTTCTGAACCTTGGATCTCAATCCTATGCTTTTCCTACCAAGCCAATGAATGTTATCACAATTTACCTGCTATAAGAAAGGTAATGCAGGATTAATCAGGAAACATATTTTTCTTAAATGGTAGCAGTCTCTCATCCTACTCAGAAATCCAGCTGATTTTATCTTAACTTAGGGCTTTCTAAAGGCAGCTTTGAAGTTATCTTAGAGTCTGGTGAGTCTCTGGGAGCCTACATTTATGTAGATTATGTGTTAAAAGTTTGCAAAGCTCTCAAGTTGTAAATGCCATAAGCACTTGCTGGGAAAAAATAGTAGAGAAGCAGAAAGATACCAAGATCAGTAGATTCCCACTCAGTCTCTCTATAAACACGCAGAATGTTGCATAATAAATACAGATGTTAGCAAAGATAATGGTATCTTTATCTTCTGATCAGTACCCATAGAAGAATGACTGCTAGGTTCAAATTAAAGTGGATTTTTAAAATTTATTCATTTGCTTTTCCAGTGGATTAATAAGTAGAAAGAATTTTTAAATCTACCCTAAATATATATGGGCACTAGAATATGTAGGAAGGAAGCAGTGCATTTAGAAGTGTCAGTTTTTTCCCCAAAACATTGAGAGTTTTTTTAGATTTATTTTGTGAAATAAGATTCAAAAAAGGAAAAGCATTCCCTAAACTGACCGAGATCTGGAACAAATGGATTTCATGTGATTCTGATAAAAGTTGTGTATCAGAGTGGCCTTTAAGAAATTCTAACAGATTTTCCAAACCTTTGATTTTCCCGAACTTTGTAAGAAAAGGTCAATAGAGGGCCGATTTGGCATTTGAAACTCAACACTTGTATTTACAGACTTTCCATTTCAAAAAGTGGCCTGGAAAAAAGATTAATTGAACCAGTGCTTGAATGGGCCCTGTTGAGACATCTGAAAGCCAGGTTCTGCCCTTTTGCTAACCAGATATGTGACTTTGAGGAGTTTCCATCTTATGACTTCCTCTACTATACTAGAATGGGACTAATGATGTCTACAATGTGTATGTCACAAGGATGTTTAGATGTGATCAAAAGAGAGTATCACAAGCATCTGAATTAGTTCATAAATGTATAATTTTAGAACTTTTCACTTAACAGCAGTTCTCAACCTGTGGGTTGTGACCCACAGGAACTATATGAAAAGGGCACAGCATTAGGAAGGTTGAGAACCACTGACTTAGAAGCATACCTCAGCCTTTCCTCTCACTAACCAACTAGTCTTCCTTTTCAGCATTCAGAAATTCTCCGAATGAAAAATCTATCTTAGTCCTGTTCCACATCTTAGTGGAATGAGTTGAGAACAAAAAATACAGAGAGTTTAGGTATAAAGTTGTGGATGGTGCCATATTTGACCACACATGCTCTGGAAGCCAAAGTTAAGGTCTTATCATTCTATCACTTAGCAACTGTTACCACGGACAGATTACATAATGTCTTCAAGCCTCATTTTTTTTCATCTGTGCAAGGGTCAAATTTTGACCTTTTAGGATGCTGTGAGGATTGTGTGAGGTTATATACATGTCTGTAACCAGAATAAAATGCAACTTTACTTTTTGCTTCCACTGATCCTTTAATATCTATTCTCTTGGTCATCCTCTCTAATCTCTAAATGCAGACTTCCATCAGCCCCAAATTTTGTGCATCTTAGATAATAGATTGTACTACTGTTATTTTAAGTCCCAAACTCAGTTAATTTAAACCAAAGTAGAACTTAAATATCATTTAAATGACTAGTTAAAGAGATTAACCAAAACTCTGAATTTCATTTAATATTCAACTATTCTCTCCTTCCATTTGTTTCAGGCTCAAAGGGAAAGGAAGTATAGTGGGCAACTTGATTTCTCCTCTCTGCCCTCCCATTCCATCCCTGGCACAGCTGGGCGATACTGGGCTCCAGTTGCTCTGGGAGAGCGAATAGGGTGAGAGCATTCATGGTGTCTGGGCCTGGTGCTTTTCTCCTGAGGCTTTTTCATGCCTCTACCACACATGCCTCTGCCTGACTCTGGTAGAAGACACAGTCTGGGTGATCATTTCCCCAAAATCTAAGCACCAGCCCTATCGTTTCTGGAGTCCCTCTGCCAAGGAATCCTATGGCATAATGAGCTGAGACCCAACATGCTTTTCCTTTGGGGATCTCTCCCCCTGTTGACTATGTCTAACCCATAGGAAGTAGTTTCTCACCATTTATTGACAAATTCTAGAGATGCAGGCTCACTCCAATGTCAAAACATCTCCTAACTCCTCACCAACTTCATCTTAAAACAACAGATTATTCTGGATACTGTTCTAGGAGCTATATCTTTTTCCATAGCTGGGGTCATAAAATTAACCTATTGCCTTCTTTGGGGAGGTGACAGGGTGGGTACATTTTGACCTTATTTACCCTCAAAATAGGAAAGGAGATGTTAGATTCACAGAATATGTGTTAGCCAAGCTTCCTGTGGTAATTTAACCCTACCCTTGGAACTTTGTATTCATTTAACCAGGAACCTAGATGAGTTCATCACTTAATAAATGCATATAATAAGTGCTAGGTAAATGATGGCTGTTTTATGATGAAATGAGAATGGATCCTTATTCTTTTCAATAAATATTATATTTCTTACCAAGGGAATGTGAAAATATAAAAATGGACAAGTCCCTGACTCTATTCTCTGGAACCTCATGGTCAAGTAGTAGGGAAAATAAACTGAGGTCTTTAATTTGAAGTAGAAATGGTATATAATATAGTGGCATCTAGCGTATTAGAGAAAGGAAAGTTTAGAGATTTCAGGATCTCCCTTCATTAAATAATTTTGGATCTGAACCCAGATTATGTTTCTGTTAAATACGTAAATCAGGATCCTCTCTTCCTCCTGTATCTGCCTACCGTGTCAGTTCCTATCCCGGACTAAATGATCACAGCTATTGTTACCAATGAGCCACCTAAACGACTCATGGGCCACATCTCCATAATTGGATTTTAATGGGAAAGCTATTCCAAGTTGTAGAGGCTCTCAGCTGGGGTGGCTTCTGATATATGGGTTGGGGTATAAAGTACCTTTCATCATCAGCTTTGTCAGAGAGCTATGCGTAGTTTTCTCTACCTGTGTATGAAAGTAACGTGGGAGGTACAATTGGGAAAGAAGTTTGTTAGGAACAATAGTGGGTCGGTAAAGCCTTCTGACCAGCAGGATGACATGCTTAGGGCATGACTGTAACTTGACAGTAGAAAAAAATGGAAACAGAGCGAGAGTGCAGAAGCAGTCCAGGAAGGAGGCCTGTGCTCTTCCCAGACAAGATGACGGAAATTTGAACTAGGAATGAGACAATGTGAATGCAAAGGGAGGGGTAGACAGAAGGGAGAAAGAAAATGAAACTTTTCAAGAAACCAAGAAGGAAGGATAGCTTATCAAGGAATAGGAGGTCATTGGGTGGAGCTGAAGGATGAAAGTTATGATTTCACTTTTAGGTATGCCCAGTTTGAGGTCCCAGGGGACTCTTCCTATAGTAGGTGATCATGCATGGAAATATAAAACCAAATTCATGGCAGTGCTAAATATGTGAATGAATGAAGGAGTTGTATCATATCTATGAACATGATGCCAAAGAGCAGCAGTGGGGAGACTTACTCAGGTCTCAGCTATCTCTAGTTATTTACAACTACACAGATTGATGTCTTATGCACCTATACTGAGTTTATAGGAAAGTATAAACTTTATACGAGAAAGCCCAAGTACTCAAACTTTAAGGTTTTGTGGAAATAAACAAAACCACTGAAATGAGTACAAGCAAATACTGTTCACTCAGAGCTTCCTATAACAAGGCAGGCAGCCACCATCCCTTGCATTTGGCAGAGACTCAAAGGAGGCAAGCAGGGGAGTGTTAAAGGCCTTACGGTGGGGGAAGAAAGGAAGGCTGTAGGTGTGCCCTGATTAGAGGCTGTTGACATGAGGACACAGAAGACAAACCAGCAAGACGCGCATCCTAGGTAATTGGTTATGGGTACATATTTGCCTTTCTCTGGTTGGTCCTAAGTTGAAATCAAGGTCAAAAATTAGGGAAGCTTCAGTTATTAATCAGCTCCTGGCTGATTTGGACAATGCCACAGAGGCTGTAGCTTGGTTTCTGCTGCCAGTTCTATAGATTGTGGGTCAGAGTTCTATTTTTATACCTGGTTTGCCCATTGTCCATTTGTATATTCAGTCTTTCATCATGAAACATGTTCTGCTTTTAAATATTCATTGTCTTCCCATTTGCCTTTGTCCTCTTGTTCAACATTGTCCAACTCTGACATGCACTGAACGCCTACTTCTGAGCCATTAAATTTGGTTAGTTATTTGGGCTAATATTTGGGTTAGTTTGGCCTAATCATTAGTACCCTTGTGTTATTATCTTTTTAAATTTATTATAAAATAAAATACATCTTTATACCACAAGAAGTTGCAAATATAGAAGGATATAAAATAAAAAGCAATTCTACTTTTTATCTGTACAGCCCCTCAGTTCAACAACTCACTCAGAGTTAACTCTCTCTCTATCTATATATTTATTATTATTATTATTTTTTTTTTTTTGAGACAGACTCTCCCTTTGTTCCTTTGAGAGTGCTGTGGCGTCATAGCTCACAGCAACCTCAAACTCTTGGGCTCAAAGTGATTCTCTTGCCTCAGCCTCCCCTGGGACTACAGGTGCCCACCTCAGCACCGGCTATTTTTAGATACATAGTCTCACTCTTGCTCAGGCTGGTCTCTAGCTTGTAAGCTCAGACAATCCACCAGCCTCGGCCTCCCAGAGTGCTAGAATTACAGGAGTGATCCACCTCGCCCAGCCTAAAGTTAACTATTCTTAGTAGCTTTGTACATAGCAATATCCTTTTAGAAATGATCTATGTGTATATAAGAATGTTGTATAGATACATGTACACACATGTATTTGCATATTTATCTTTTCAAACAATTTTAAAAAATTTGATCATACTTATGATTTTTTCAAGATGGTTTTGGGACTCATCTTTGGGCAAACATTCTTAAATTTAAAAAAGGTGATAGATATTCCTAAAATGTTCAAATAGAAAGAGTGCACCATTCTATTCTCTCATCAAGTGTTTGAGAGTGCTTTATACTTCACCAATTCATTGACACTGGATAGTCTCCCTAATTTCAACCAAGATGATAGGTACTTAAGCTTGAATTTATTTTACTGTCAGTGAGGTCAAGAATATTTTCATGTGGTTTATTTTCCATAGAAAGCATACCTTATATACTTTGTAATAAGTATATTATTTATCATTTGTGTATGTTGTTTTTCTGCCCTCACCCCCTCCCTTTTTAAGAGACCTCATCATGTTGCTCAGGCTGGATTTGAACTCCTAGGCTCAAATGATCCTTCTGGATTAGTTTTTTATTCCTTTATGAGAACTTTTTTACATTAAAAATATCAGTCTTTTGTTTTTCTTTGTGTGTGTGTGTTTTATCTGGGTTCTTTTTTTTTTTTAATTAAATCATAGCTGTGTACATTAATGCAATCATGGGGTACAGTGTGCTGGTTTTACATACAATTTGAAATATTTTCATTAAACTGGTTAACATAGCCTTCATGGCATTTTCTTAGATATTGTGTTAAGACATTTCCATTCTACATTTAGTAAGTTTCACATGTACCCTTGTAAGATGCACCGTAGGTGTGGTCCCACCAATTGCCCTCCCTCCCCCATCCTCCCCCCTCCCCTCCCCTCCTTTTCTCCTTTCCCCATATTCTTGGGCTATAATTGGGTTATAGCTTTCATTTGAAAGCTATAAATTGGTTTCATAGTAGGGCTGAGTACATTGGCTACTTTTGCATCCATTCTTGAGATACTTTGCTAAGCCCTTTGTTTTTCATCTGTTCCTTGACTTTGTGTATGGCCTTACCTTTTTGGCATACAGAATTTTTAAATTTTAAATAATAAAATATATGAGGGCTTTTTTCCACATTGGTTTGAATTTTGTGTTTTGCTATTTTTTTTGCTCTTTAATCAAATCCTTATATTTGGTAGCAAAGTTACATAGGCTATAAAATTGGAAGAAATTGGTGTATCTGGTACACTCAGTTATTTCAGAGGGTTAATAAAAGCTTTGCAGTTAGAGCCCTGGTGTATCCCTGAGCATCCTTTAATGATGAGAACAAAGAAATAAGAAGCAAGACAGAGGTATTCATCAGCTGACAAACTGTCTTCCAATGAATGAACACCAGGCTAAGTGCACTTTCTTTTTCTTCTGTAAACCGTGTTGGATGGTTGCCATTTGATCCCAGCATTAGCTCAGAAACCTGTGTGGTGAAAAAAGAAAAGATGTGAGTAAGACATGAGTTTTGGTCTTCTTCTGTGGCATAGCCAGTAGCTAAATAGCACATCCAGAAATATTGTGCCTTCCTGACTGACACAGACATGGGAATGAGTGGCTGAGAACAAAGTAGTCTAATGAGTTGAGAATTGTGAAGGGGGAGTTAGGAGGCAGAAAATACACTGTTTATCTTGGTCTGTCCCTTCAAGGGGATCTTGGTCCTTATCAGAAGGACAGGCAGTGACTGCTACTGCTGTTTGTGCCCTCATCAGTGTGACCCCAAGCCCTTGTTTATGTTAGACATACTCATTCTAAAGTTCGGAAGGAGGCACTATTTTTGCCCAGCACCTTCTTTGGGTCTGTGTGTAGATTTGATTCAAAATAGAACAGGAAGGAGTTTTAGGTTTGCAGGCTCTATTCTGCTGGATGATTACCAATGTCAGAAGAATGTCCACCTTACTCTTCTCTGAGGCACATCTCCTCATATCTTCCTTTTTCAATAGCCACTATTGACCTATCCAGTAATTTAAGGCAATGTCATACTGATAGTCTCATTGGAAACTAGTGGTTCAGTATCATGAAGTAAAGAGCTGCTCTTCCAGCCTCCCTGGTGAAGATGACCTTGATTTGATATTTCTGATCATGCTGTCTGCCTCCTGGACATTGGTCTTAGTCTACTAAGATGAATGTGCTACTAAAGCAACAGAAATTTATTTCTCACAGTTCTGGAGCCTGGAAACTTCAAGATCAAGTTGCCAGAAAATGTGCTGTCTGGTGAGGGCCATTGTCTGATTTATAGCTGGCCATCTTCTGCCTGTGTCCTCACATGGCAGAAGAGGCAAGAGGGTTCTCCGGGGCCTCATTTATGTGACTATTAATTCCATCCTGAAAGCTCTGCTTTGTTGATCTAATCACCTCTGAGAGGCCTCACCTCCAAATAACTTCACATAGGGGATTAGATTTTAACATATTAATTTGTATAAGGCACAAATATTCAGATCATAGCAACACCCAAAGACTCAGGTCTTTACATTTTGCACACTGGCTAAGGGAAAAGCTCTAGTAGCTGAGTTACAGTGGGCAACAATCTAGCCAGTCCCAGAAGGTTTATTCTCAAACATCACAGAGAGAAAATGAATACTTAGTTTGAATCCAACTTCTTTGAATGCAAAGAATGCTTTGCATTGACACTCCTAACAAACATCCCGTCCAGTGCATAGTTGAACATTTGGGGCATGATGGACCTCTTTCTCAAGAGGGATTGTAATTTGAGGTAGACAACTCAATATATGTCTTAAACATTTCTAATTTGTAACCATGGCCATTGGACTGATCCTGATGGAAAAACCATGACTAAGTCTGCTGAAAAAGAGTTACATTCTTCCCTCTATCTCCTAAGAGATGATTGTGTAACTTTTCCAAAGAAAGTTCACTATGTTGACATGTAAAACCCATGGACATTTGATGAGCCAATGTTTATGTCAAAAATATTGATAAAAATAATTACCATAGAGAAGAAAAGGCACAGCTAGATTCTTTAATATTTTATTGCTCCATTCATACAATGGATAATTTAGCCCTTACTATATGCAAAACACTATGCTATGTGTTGAGCACGTATTCAGGAATAATAATAGTAACTACAGCTGACAAGCATTGAGATTTTACTACCTATTTGGCACTATGCAAAGTGCTTTACATGGATTATCTCATATAATTCTCATTTCAACCTTGTAATTAGATACTTTTACAATCTCTATATAAAGATATGGAAAGTGAGGTTTAGGGAAATTGCATAACTTCCTCAAGAGCACACTGCTAATAAGGATTAAGTCTGGGATACGACGAACCCAGTGTACTTTCCAACTTGTAATTGTTTTCTGTTGTTTCTGCACAAGGCAGAAAAATGTCTCTGCCCTCAGGGAGCTTATAGTCTGTGTTAGAGAACACTGCTACAGCAAAAGTCTTTGAATCCATCTCTTGAGAAATGTACATGTGACCTCCAGGAAAGGCTTCTCACCTTTCAGCAGGTGTTAGGCTGGTTATTTATACTCAGTGAATGGAAGTCAGTTGGTTGATTCCCTCCCCCCATATTTTCTCCAGTCACTTTCATTTCTTCTGTCCCCTGCGTCTTTTCATGCCCTCCTCTTAGCATTCTTTGCCTTGTCCTTCTGCTTCTCTTTCTTCTCTGAGTGTCTTCACTTCCATACCTGTTTATGTTTTCTCTCTGATCTAGATAATTTCTAGAGTCCCCAAATGCCATGCAACGCAGTTTTGAAGGACAACATGAAAGAGAGGACACTTCCACTGCAAATGAAAAGAACTGTTGATGGATGGCTTAGTAAGCCTAGGTCCTACTTTAACATTCTCTGGCATTTAAGAGACTCAGAATTCTAAAAGCACATCCACTTCACTCTACTATTGCTAATCTCATTTATTTCATGATTAACAACCCGTTATGTTTTCAGCTCACATTAATCTTCTCTTCTGTGAGTTTGGTAACATTTGGAGTCATTTCCCTCTGCATTTATCCATCTGGGATGTTCATAAAAGAGAAGTTTGCAGAAAGGCGTTTGTTGCTCATGCAGAGAGTTGTTTGTTGCTCGTTGCTGTAAGAGGAGTGTGAATTCTCTCCTTGTTTCTCGGATCCTGGGAGGAAATCTCAGTCAGGCATGGATTCCCCCTACAATGCAGAAGGCCCTCTCTTGAGCTCCATGGGATCCTCATCTTAGAGTAATATTCACAGCACAGGGGATTGGGCTTCAACATAACCACATCAGAAATACAGGCAATGCTTGCTGGGCCTGATTATCCCAGGTGGCAGATGGGGTCAGAAAAGAAAGGTGAGGACAGTGTAAAGAGTTAGCAGAGTAATGATTCAGAACAAGGACTTTGGTTAGGGTCCTATCTCTACACCTGAAAACTGTTTAACCTTGGGCATGTTGCATAATCTCTCTGAGATCCACTCCTCCCCACTGTGAACTGGTCCCACAGATATGCCGTCTTCTCTATATCGGAGGGTAGCTTTGAAGGTTAACTTATATCTTATCCCTGCTCTCTGCTTTTGAGTGAGCTTTATAACCTTGCTTTATCACCTCAATTTTGTACTTTCTATAGTCCCTGCCAATATTAATGCTATATATACAGAGGGTGCCTGAAAAATGTATACACATATTAAGAAAGGAAAAAACTGAATTAAATTTTTAATACTCAAGTCACATTTGACATCTGTAGTGACAAAATGTGTTCAACATGACTTGTATTCATCTTCTGTTATCAGTATATATTGAATATTATAATTTCAATATAGTTTTTTTCCTCTCTTAACATGTGTATATAGTTTTTGGCACTCTGTGTGTGTGTGTGTAGATAGAGAGAAAAGAGAAAATTAGTCTTTGAGGACGGCTTAGAGACTAGGCATTCTCATATCTCATCTCTCATGTTATATAAAGTAGTCTTATAAGTGTGTGTCATATTTGAAGATATATTAGGAAGGGATTAGTTTAGAAAACAAAGAAAATCCTTGGAAATTCAGTTAAAAGCATCCTTCCAGGTATAATGTAATTTCAGAAGGTCACAAAGGAGCAGCTATTCTGGAGGTTCTTGGTGGTCAGCCTTCAGCAATATTTTGTCATGAAGGTTGGAATGTGTTTATTCTTTTCTTAATTCAAATAATGTGTTTCTTTAGAGTTAATATCCCAAACTGGACATCCATTCAAAAGCCATGAGCGATATTCCTATCTACGGTTATTAGCCATGAAATATTGGCATTATTTCTCATTGCTGCCCAAGTGCAGGGCTAAATTGCATTAATGAATCTGTTATTTTAAAAAGAATGAAAGATGTAATTAAGTTTTATTGATGTAGAATTTAGAAGGGGTCCAGGATGTGAAGAGAAGCAGTGGAGATGAGAAAAACAGGAGTGTTTGCTCTAATTCTGTACAGCTGAAAGCAAAGCAATAGAATTCTGAAATGCTTTCATTTATTGACAGTTCTCCCTCATAGTGGCTGGAACTTGAGCAGGAGACTCCACTGCCTCGCAGATAACTCCCAGTGGTGTTGATGGAAATTACCTACATAACTAACCCTCCTGCCCACTTAGAATGCCAGACACCTGAGAGCACTTTTAATTGCAAGGTATCTCCCTCTGCAAAAGAGCTAATTACATCTGTTTCCCTTTCCTTTAGGTGCCCAACCAAGGACAGGAATAATGAAGAGACACATGTGTTAGTTGCAGCCTTTTAACCACCAAAGAAGGAAATCAACATTGCAGACAGGACTGGAACTGTTGCCCCATGTGTTGGAGTCAATGAGGAATGGGTTCGTGATTATGCTGACATTCCAGCATGAATCTGGTAGACCTGTGGTTGACCCGTTCCCTCTCCATGTGTCTCCTCCTACAAAGTTTTGTTCTTATGATACTGTGCTTTCATTCTGCCAGTATGTGTCCCAAGGGCTGTCTTTGTTCTTCCTCTGGGGGTTTAAATGTCACTTGTAGCAATGCAAATCTCAAGGAAATACCTAGAGATCTTCCTCCTGAAACGGTGTTACTGTATCTGGACTCCAATCAGATCACATCTATCCCCAATGAGATTTTTAAGGACCTTCATCAACTGAAAGTTCTCAACCTGTCCAAAAATGGCATTGAGTTTATTGATGAGCATGCTTTTAAAGGAGTAGCTGAAACCTTGCAGACTTTGGACTTGTCAGACAATCGGATTCAAAGCGTGCACAAAAATGCCTTCAATAACTTGAAGGCCAGGGCCAGAATTGCCAACAACCCCTGGCACTGTGACTGCACTCTACAGCAAGTTCTACGGAGCATGGCGTCCAATCACGAGACAGCCCACAATGTGATCTGTAAAACCTCTGTGTTGGATGAACACGCCGGGAGACCATTCCTCAATGCTGCCAACGATGCTGACCTTTGTAACCTCCCTAAAAAGACTACTGATTATGCCATGCTGGTCACCATGTTCGGCTGGTTCACCATGGTGATCTCATATGTGGTATATTATGTGAGGCAAAATCAAGAGGATGCCCGGAGACACCTGGAATACTTGAAATCCCTGCCAAGCAGGCAAAAGAAAGCAGATGAACCTGATGACATTAGCACTGTGGTATAGTGTCCAAGCTGATTGGCAATGAGAAGGAAAGTAGTTTGTGATTGAAGTAGAATAAGTGGTTTTCTTCTCCCATCTATTGTAAACATTTAAAACTTTGTATTTCAGTTTCTTTTGGATTATGCCACTGTTGAACTTTTAACAAACACTACAACATAACAGATAATTTTAGTTTAGGTGATCCACCCCCTTAAATTGTACCCCTGGTGGTATATTCCTGAGTAAGCTACTATCTGAACATTAGTTAGACCCATCTCACTATTTAATAATGAAATTTATTTTTTTAATTTAAAACCAAATAAAAGTTTAACTTTGAACCATGGAAAACAGAGTGACTTATTGGACAAGAAAACAGTACAGTCATTCCACTTGCTCTAAAGAAAAACAGACAACCCTTGTGAACCTAAAGAACTATCATAATGAAAAATGTGTTGTTAAGCTCTACTGTACACTGGGGAGCCATAGCTAAATTATTGGCCAAATAAAGTATCTGTCAGACTTTAAAATACTGAGCCTTACTAGGTGATTATACACAAGTGTGGCATCCTGCAGAGACTTAAGTCAGGATGCTTTTTGGCATTTACTCTTCAAAAAGAGGTATGATTAGCTACAGAAAGCAAGTGCTTATTTGCTATGCTAGAGAAAATGGAAAAGAAAAAAACAGCAGATATTGTCTTTGAGATTGCCGTCTGGTTGACAGGGGTGCGTGACAAACACAGAAACAGCTATGCCAGGAAGGAAGGTCCTGATAATCATGTGGCACCAACTGAGTGCAAATGGTGTGTGAGGCATTCTGTACTATTACCGAGTCTTTTCACCCTTATTACAAGAAAAGAAAATGATAACTACTCTATTTGCATGGGAGGAAACTGGAAATGAAAGGAGTTCAGTGATCTGCTGGGTAGAAAGTATTAGAACTTCAGTTTGAACCAGGTCTTTCTATCTCTAAAAACAGGTCTTCTCATTGCTTTCCTACTGGGTTGGTTTATATAGGTATAATTTATAGGTTAGAAAATCCACACATGTTAAATGTACAGTTTTATGAGTTTTGGAAAACATATAAACCCATACATTTACCACATAATCAAGATATTGTGTCCCTGTCACTTGTCAGAGGTAGAAGAAAGCACATTTGGTTCTTGGAATGCAGAATTGTGGGCTTTTGTTTGTTTTAAGGTCTATGATAAATAATCCTTGAAACTTCAGTAGGATCTCGTGAGGTGATGAGGCAGGCAGGGAAGGAAGAAGCAGCAGAGGCAGCAAAGGAATAAATACAAGTATAGGAAGGTGATTGGGATGAAGGAGTCCATGCAGGGAAGAAGTGAGACAAGGCTGGAGGCATATGGTGAGGATGTCAGTTCCAGACCAAAGAATACAGGCAGTCCACAAGTGACAAATATCCAACTTATGTGCAGCTCACACTAATAAATGAAGGATGTTGCAGTAAGTCCCTAATTTACAAACATCAGACTGACATACGACTCACATTTATGAATAGGCGCTATTATATGTAACAGGTCAATGTGCCCTTTCCAGCTTACTTACAAATTCAACTTAAAAACAACTTATAAAACCTATCTCAATTTTAACCCAGGACTGCCTATAATAGGAACAGACAACACTTACGGAACACTTACTATGTACCAAGTAGTAAATACTTACTGGGAATTGCCTCAGTTAGTCCTTACAACCACCTTAGGAGATAATCTTTTGTGAATGAGGAATCAGAGACATAGAGTGAAGATATTAACTCAGGACCCTCAAGTTTATAAGAAATATTCCAAATGATGAAATTCAATCAGTGAACTCCAGAACATACGGACCTCTTACCCACTGCACTTAAAGTCATAGACTTTACTACCTAAAGTTGCTGGTTCCTTAAACATTACCAACCTAAGTGATGATTTCATTGAAAAAATCACCCTTTGTACGACTGATGTAGGGAAGAGGGATTCTCTGCCATTTTGAAGCACATGATTTTCTCTAACCTATTTTGGGTTACCTTTGTATCACCAGGCGTCCATGTCTGCCCTGGGAAAGCCCTCAAATCTGAGTCTCTTTAAAGGTTTGCCGGAAAGAATAATCAATCAGTCCAGCCATGACCCATCACAAGGCACACAGAGTAAGGAGGCTGCGCTAGGCTCCCAGCACATCCCCCAGGGCCATGGGCTTTGCTCACCAACTGTAGACTTACTAAAAAGTGTAAGACCCAATCTAGAAGGCTGAGATGACTCGCATGTGTAAAATGTGGAATATGGGTCCTAGAACTCCTGCATCCCGGTAAAAAAGGAAATCAGATTGTCTGCTTTTGCTAACTGAATTTGAATGTCTTTCCAGTGCAATTGAAGCTTTGCTGAAGATTTAACGCCCCCTGGAGGAGAATGTTATAATAATATATCTCTGTAAGTACTACCATAGAGTGATGCCTAACTAAACTGAGTACACATACTTTTTTCCCCAAAGAATAGGAAAAATTGAGTCTTTGCTCAGACAACCTTTTAAAAAGTTAAATTGATTGCGTTTATTGAGTGTATGAGTCACTTTTTCATTTTGGAAAAGCTTTCACAAATTAGATAACCCATTCTTGGCTGCTTCTTTCCAAATAATCTTTGTATCCATACAAATAAGAGCTTATTTTCCTAACAGCCAATAGTGTCAGTCAAGTAAAAGTACTCATAAAGGAATCGATCTCTGAAGAGTTTTGAAAGTATAATCACATCCTGTTCAGATGTAGGAAAGTTAAATTTTCACATATTTAGTTTGAAATTCTCCATATATAGAGAGCTGAGAGATGTGTCATAGATTAATGATCCCCATGCCTGAATTCTATGCATAAATTATCAGTCAACAGTGCCTTAAGTCTTCTATAAGAAAAGGAAACTTTAAGTTAGTTTGAATTGTGTCTAAGCCATTAGAGGAGAAAATTAATTTTCTATGTGTTTGATCTAAAACAAATAACAGGTTATTAGACCCATTCATGACCGGAACTGGAAAAAAGTACTCTTTCATTCGGCTTGTAGAAATATTCTATCCCAGTAGACCAACCATATATGCTGCCATTCAGTAGAAAAACTTACTGAGGTTCATTTCTGTACAGAAAAGAATCCAACATGCACACTCCAGTTTGTTCCCCGATTGTTCCTAAATTTTCCAAACCCTTGCATGTGTTTGTATTCATGGAGAGGTAGCCAATTTCAGACCGTAAGGTTCTTGAAATTAGCTATCATCTCTTTGAGGCACATGCCATCTTACTTTCTAAATATCTTAATTAATAACTTCCTTATTCCAACCTTTTTTGGCATCCTTGCTTACCACCAACTTTTAAATTCAAAAATACCTGGGAATGTTAGTCTAATTTTTGACAACGTGCTTATCTTTAAAGCAAGGAAAATCATAAAACAGCCAACCCAACTGGAACATTTTTAACAAAGTGATGAAAAGTTATGTAATGGAAGATTTAAGTTTCAAGAACACTTTGGCAAAATATAACATACTGATATACAAATTCTGCCAGGTACGCGTTGTTCTTTTTTACATCCTTTTCTGATTCCTCACAGCAATTTTTGTCAACTTCAACAGCATAAGGCAGTCTGGGATGTGGGTAGGTTTTCCGTATTGGCTCAAGACTATCAATTCAATAAGATGAAATAACTTATTCATTCATAAGTTATTTCATCTATCTGGAAGAGTTGGGAAATGGAAAATTCTGCTTATTAAATGTTCTTTACTAAAGATAGGTGGGCTCATTGTCAGCACTGGAAAAGTCCTAAGGATGATCTCACCTAGCTATTTTATAGGTGTTGCAGTTGAAACCTTTGGCTTGGGTATTAGCATCCATATCCCCTCTCCAATGTCCCTTACAGGACACCACTTGCCTTTCCTGATAAATTGTTTCCTAGTTATCAAAGAAATAGAATAACACCATGAAATGTCACTGATTATCAGCAAATTTCCTTTTAGATTCAGAAGGCATGTAAGGCTCCTACATTAACACAGAATCATAATAAAGAGTATGTATGATCTGAAAAGCTTTCTTGTTCCTTCAGGACATGATGAAGGAATCTGTTTGCCTTTACAAATAGCCCCAGATAACACGCTGAATGCTGAGCATGTCCTGGCTTCCAAAGAGAGAGATAGTAAAAGTGATCATGGTGCCACATCGAGGAGAGGGAGACTTGATTAGCATTTGTTTGCTTGAGTAACAACATAAACCATAAGTACAGCACTGTCGGCAGAAGGAGGGTGATGGCTTTAAATTCTGCTCTTCTCTATTTCCAGAGCTTTTTTCAGCTTGGCTTCTTAAAATAGTATCACTGATTCATCAAATTGGCTGGGTCTGACCCAGACAAAGCAAATCAGAGATAGACTCGATTACTACACATTTGGACATGCCCTGTCCAATTTTTTGCAAATCTGAATAGGTGAATCAGAATTTGAGAAAAAGGAAGACCTGCATTCTTTATTTTATATTTGTCCACACTCATTACATAGATAGTCTCAAAAAAAAGCACCTAATGACTTAGTGAATCACAGAGACCCATCCAGGTGCATGCACTATTCCAGGCCTAAGACTTTTTCTTTCCTACTCAGGGAAATTACGCTGTTGAGGCAACAAGGTGGACATAGAGTGCCATGAATTCATTCAGTGGGTAACAAAAGGAAATTCACCAATTTTTATAGCCATAACTTCAACATTAAAAGAGCCAGAGTTAGTGTGAACCACTTAAGAAGTATGCCAATGAGTATGTGTGTGTGTCCACATGTATGTTAGGGTGACATAGGGAATTAGGTTCTGAAAACACAGGGAAAAGAGATTGTAGGAACACTGAAAAGAAAGCATACCTGCTCATAATTTGGGTAGAGATGGCCTAAGTGTCAGATTTCTTGGGAAATTATTAAATATATTTTTAAGATTATCTCCAAGTTTAAAGAAAATATTTATACTTGTCACTAATGGCAACTGAATTGATCAGCTTCATGAGCTGTGTTCCTCCTTTGGCTGATCAATGTTCTGAATTTGCTCACTACTTTCACAACAGAATCATTGCATTTACTTTCTTGCCCTGTGGATGTTCAGGGATCCAAATAATAGAAGTTCTGTGAATCTGACTTTAGAAGGTAGACCTGAAATGAATACATAGTGGGTCTCTCTGGGGTTGGGACCAAAACCCCCATGCTGTTTCTTCTATTTTTATTTTATTTTTTCTTTCAAAGCAGAGTTTATAAAATGGAAGGCAATATGAAACCTGGTTATTGGCCTAAGGATTAACAAGCAATCTGCTGAGCTAATGGCATTGACGGTTGAATAGATTTTTAGATAAATGGCCCATAGGGAGTGGGATGGGGTTAATTAATACAAGTCCCTCTTCCTTAGAACTGTCTACATTTCTTCTAAAGGGAAGTATCTGAAAGATGCTGGTCTTTTCTCAAAGCCTTTTATCTGTGCAGACAACTTGCCAACACCGGGCCTCTTATAGGAGCTAGCTGTAGTGACAAAAGCCAAATGTAAGATGAGAAAACAAGGAGGAAATCTCGGTAAAGTAGATCTGAAGCAAGGCTTTGGGGGAGGGGCAAAAGGACCTATTTAAACTGACATTTTCAGTATTTTACCATTGACAAGACCTTTCATATTCACATTAAAACTAAGGAATCCCTGGGCAGAAGTCACACTAAGAAGCTTTTACTAAATAGTTTTACCTCTCCCTAAAAGCTATCAGCACTTACTTGGCATGGTACAAGCTTCTATTCCTACCTATCCTAATTCTTGCAAAATTTATTATCAAATAGATATTACCATTCCATTTTACAGATGAGGAAACTAAGAGTCAGAAAGCCCAGGATCACATAGCCAGTATGCAATGGTGGAGTCCAGCTATCTTCCCAGTCCTTTGGTCTGTCTATATCACATCGCCTAGTGTAGGCATCGTCCTTAAGTTTCATCATGTTTCATCTTAAGGCTTATAATAATAAGTGGAAGAGGATAGGGAAAGATGTTTTTCTTAGTTTGGGTTAAGAGAGAAATGAGGTTCAGGTGAACAAAGGGAGCCTTAGCTCCCTCAGCTGTAATAGTTAGTAGAGTTCGCATTTGGGGACCACAATATTTGTCCCTTTTATACACCCATCCCACTAGGCCCAATTCTGAAATCTCGTATATTTCCAATGTAAGCCAGGCTCTTGGGGTGGACAGATATATATTATATCTGAGGTATAATATATATCTCACTCATGGGAATTCCAGCCCTTAGTTCCAAGGTTGCTTCTGGGATGGTGGTGAGGGTGGTGTCAATGCATTGCTTTGGCCAACCACATCTGCCCTCACTCCTTCCATTTCCATGAACACAAGCAAAATTTCAGCTGGTACCATAACACACTTTGCCTCTCACACAGTAGGTTGAGAATGCTGAAAAGCTGTCACCTTCTGTGGGCAGCCTTCAACTGATGACTACTGAGAAGTTGATGTATAAACACCCAGATCCCTCGCTTTGAGCAGCGTTCAACTCTTCAGGGCAGTTTCCCCAGCACGCCAAAACTCTGCCCACACACCATGGGAAGGGGCTTGGAAAGGCATCAGTATTGCCACCTTCCTTCTCTTCTCTCGCTTTTCCACTCCCTTACTGCTGTGTTCCCAAATAAACACTTTGCATTCAAATCTTGTCTCAATGCCCACTTATTAGGGGAACCCAAACTAAGCCATCCGAATATACTTTATATCAATGTTTTCCAGACATAGCTAATGATCAGATTAAGACAGCATTAGAAAAATATAAATTTCTACCTAGATCTACCAAACTGGAAAACTGGAAGTTGGGTTCAGACCTGTCTTTTCTATTGATCCTCTTCTCCTTTGAAGTTTTATGCCCATAATAATGTTTCTAGATTTGCCTTGCATACTGGGAAATTCAGAGGAAAAATAATCTGTGCTTCAAATATGGTTAGTATATATGATCTCATAGCCCATCTAGCTACAGTCTAATTTCCATTACTTTTGACCATTTATTACACGTCATTAGTCCTCTGACAGTTTTAAATTTATCATTTGCATGTTTCCATTTTATTATAAGTATTTAATATCTCTCAAGATCTTCATGAAATGAGATAGGGAAAAAAATGTTTATTTGCTGCCTCTTACATTTTCCTTATTTCACATATTGTATTGCTTATATTCTTATTTCTTATAATTTGTTTCCGCAAACTTGGTTTCATGCTCCAGAAATGTCATATATCCAACTATGTTTTGCCATGATACTATGACTGAACCACCATCATTCCAGATCAAACACAAGCTCGAGCCTCCCAATGCCCCAGCCCCCTTACTGGCTTTTTGCTCATTGGTCCCCACCCACCTGGCAAGGAGAAAGGTAGAGTGAATGAGAGTATCATTTTCCAAATGAGAAAATTGAGACCCAGGGAGGCAAAACAACCTGCCCAAACTGTCCTCAGGAAATAAATGAGAGAACTAGGATTTTTAGGGAGATTGTTAGACATCAAAGCTCATACACCATCCACTTCTCCTTTATGAGCTATGAACACTTTTGGAGAGGCTTCCGGGCAATTGCAAAGAGAAGGTAATGATCTGGTTTGAGCAAGTCCTTGGGATTTTTTTGGCAAAAGGTATAAAAAGGCCCATATTCAGATTATTTCATCATTATTGCTGGTATTATGAGAGAACAAGTGATATCTTAGTTGTTTCATTGTTTTGTTTTCTCAATTTGATCTTTCCAACTTGTGGGACTTATTATGGACTGGATTTTGACCCTCAAACCTCATATATTGAAGCCCTAACCCCCAGGGCCTTAGAATGTGACTGTATTTGAAGGCGGGGGCCTGCTGAGAGACAAATTGAAATAGGCTGTTAAGGTGGGCCCTGATCCAATCTCTCTAGTATCTCAATAAGAGCAGCTGAATAGGACACAAAGACACCAAGGATATCTGAGTAAAAGCAAAGGCCATGTGAAGTCTGTGAGAAGGAAACCAAAGAGAGAGCCCTCCAAAGAAACCAAACCTTCAGGCATCTTTATCCTAAACTTCTAGTATCTAGAACTGTGAGAAAATGAATTTCTAATATTTCAGCCACATGGTCTATCTACATTCCTAGCAAACTAATACACCCTTTTTACCCTTGATCTCCAACTAGCATTTTAAAAGGTTTTCTTGGAAGATAATAGGTGAACACTTTAGGAAATAAAATCAATCAGTCAACTCCATCACATTTTGGTGCTATATCTGGATCTTTTGATGTCAGCCTTAGTTTTTAGGGGCAACTTTTGCTTCTGAAATGGATCTACTTCAGCCTTCTGGAAATGCCTTGTGCTGAGAAGTATAGTAACTCTGAGAAATAAGCACTTTCATATAGCTCTAAAAGCAAATGAGACCAAATGAATAAATAATCAGATTGTGTTGCCTTCATTTCCAGATAACTATTTTCAAGGGGAAGATAGCCATAGGTAATAAAATATCTCAGTTGGGAGAATGATACAATTATCTTCCTGCTCCATATTTAATTACATCCAAATTCTAACTCCATTCCTGTCCCAGCTTCGTTAGGAATTTACCTCAGAGCTAATAATCCTGTCTACTCTGTTAATGTCGTTTTTCTTAAAACAGGGGCTTTAAAAGAAGAAGACTTTATGAGTTCCCTTCCAGCAATTTTCACAGTAGATTGATTCAGTTTGTAATACCAATGATCACTTCTCTGATTAGGGGCTCTAAAAACTCTGACCAGGATTTTAAATGATGGTTCTTGTTTCTGCCCTTTTAAAGAGTAACAAAAACACTATAATTAGAATCAGCTAATCATTTGGTTGAAGATCCATATGGCCGGCTCAGCTTAACTAGCAGGAGCTATGGTTCTGCCAGGAAGAGGCTCAAAAGACTCCTGTAGGCAAGAAACTTGGAAGCCAGAGACAGTAGGAAGCCTATTAGAAAACTGTTTATTGTGCCACAGATTCAGCTATGTTGAGAGACACAAGTGCAAAGAGTCTCAATTAAACCAGCGTTTTAATTTGCCTTGTCACATGGTTAAAAAAAGAGCACAAAACTTGTTTTAATTTTTATTTTTTATTTATTTATTTTTTGTTGTTGGCAGTTTTTGGCCGGGACCGGGTTTGAATCCTCCCCCACCGGTACATGGGGCTGGCACCCTACTCCTTGAGCCACAGGCACCACCCAGAACTTGTTTTATTTTGCTTGCAAAGTAAAAATAACTTCAATGTTTAAAAATATAAGGATATAGAATTATTTAGAAAATGACAGCAATATTAAAAGACACAAAGGAGAAAGGAGAAATGATTCCAAAGGCCACCATTCAGAAGCAACTACTTTTTCCTATTCTAAACTTTCTCCTAGACTTCTCTGTCTTTGTGTACACACATTTATAAAATTTCATATGAAAGAGACTCGGAAGTAATAAGCACACTGTTCAGATATGTGTAATGACTCCTACCTTCCCTCTCAATCTTGTTCAGGCCAGACCTCTTAATGCTAATAAAGCCCTACCTGAACAACCCTACCCTGTTTTCC
Source organism: Loris lydekkerianus (assembly GCA_963574355.1). Lineage (NCBI taxonomy): Eukaryota > Metazoa > Chordata > Mammalia > Primates > Lorisidae > Loris > Loris lydekkerianus. The sequence goes on from CAUYPK010106163.1 coordinate 50,684, forward strand.
AGAATAATATCTTATCTCTATCCCTATAAACCACTAGGTTCTTGACTTTCATACCTTGAATTCCTGGAAACAACACTCACACCGCGCCTGTCTTTCCCCACCCACTACAATCATTTGAAGAGTTCTAAGCTAGGATGGGAGGTTGGTCAACTTTGTATTTGTCAGGGGTAGTGGAAAAGTTGGAGATGAGAAGCCCAAATATTTGTGGCACTATATCCAGGGGGTGGGGAAGCTAATCACCTAACTAGAGTTATGTTAGTGGAGATAGAAAGTAGGTGAACTCGAGAGATGCTTGAAAGATGCAATAGGCAAGTGTTAGATGCTATTTATCTCCTATATCTATCATCAGTTTGATAGTTTACTGTGTTACATGCTATTTATCTATCTGTAATCATTTTGATAGTTTACTGTTGGTGTGCTCTGCCCGTAAGTTTAATGATTATGAGGTTGCTGATGAAAATACACACAATCAAAGAGGCTTCACAAAACCAGCTTAATTATTCTAGTCAGTCAGCATGGTTTTACTGCCAACTTCAACCTGTTCTTGCCAAACGTAGATTTGATTTTAATTGTATCACAGATTAAATGGTCTCAAAAATTTTCCTCTAGTTGTCAGAAGAAGATGAAGTTAATTTTAATAAAGACAACTTTTGATGAAAGATTTAACCCAAAATTTGCAATAGCCTGTTGTTACCTTGTAGGAAATGGCTGAGCTCCTGTTAGTGTAGTTTATTAAATATCCTGTCTAATTCTTGACCTGAGAGTTGTAATCAGCTAGAATCTCTGCTCTCATGGCTTCTCCTACATCTCTACACATGTGTGAACCTGTTTTTTAGAGAGCCTGAGTAACCTCTGAGCTTTTTGTTCAGGAGGTGAGGCTGTGGGATGCTATACCCTGAGTTCATCAAAAAAGATGTTTTTACTAAGAAGAATATTTTCCAGCTCCATCCATGTAAACACAAAGGAGGTAAAGTCTCCATCTTTCTTTAAGGCTGCATAATATTCCATGGTATACATATACCACAATTTATTAGT